>PVLC010012582.1:0-43849 GCA_004027655.1 Graphiurus murinus
TGCTTCCATCCCTGGTTACCCCCCCCCCCCCGCCCCAACACACGAAATGTTCAGATAGTTCTATTGGAGGTTAGCTTGGTAGCAGCTTTAGTGGATAGTAGATGAGGTCTTAATTCAATACTTAAAGTGGCATTTCTTGAGATCCAGTTGTCTTCTCAATTAAAAATGCCCCAGCGTATCCCTTGTAGTTTATTATCAATGGTTAATAGTTGAATTATTATGATTCTGGCAATTTTAAGGAACAACTACCATTTTTTCCAGTCTTCTTATGAGATGAATTGAAACAGGTTTCCATCACAAAGATGAATGGTACAGCACATCCTCTGCAGTACCTGTAGGTATTAATAGGTTTGCACAGAAGTTAAAATGGGATCTGAAGCATTAATATAACATGGCATAAATGGTTTTGTATTGAAGAACAATGTATAAGGTCTCTGAAAATGCCATTTCTGTCAAGTGTCTGAAAAAGATGAGGATGAACAATTAGTATTACCATCCTTTGCCCTAGATGAAAGTTAAAATATTCATTAGAGAAATTGATTTCCTCCACACTCATGCACACATGAATCCCAAAATTGTTCTACTAGAATTGAAATGTAAATAAAATGTAAATATTACTTTTCTTCATATTTTAATAATTTTAAACAGTAGCTATAAAAATGTGGAATTAATGGCAATGTTCCATAAATACTCGTACTAATGTTATTTAGTTATGTGTTGCAAATTAACATGTTTAAGGATGAGAGAATTTTTTTTATCATTTACAAGCTATAGATGGAGGAACTGAAACAAAGACAGGTTTGTGAAGGTTAGAGATATGCCTAATGATCAGGAGAGATGATTCCATCTATTTCGAAATGAGAAAAAATGAATTTAGTCTAGCTTTAAGCCAGTTTTAATATGATCAGTATTTTTTTCTGGCTGACATCTGTGAATCCAGAGTGAACAGACACATGAAGAATGTCTACAGCTCTGTGTGAAAAGATTCTGGGTCTTCCTGGTCTCTTGACACTCCAGAAATTTAACTCACTTTTCCTTCTGTTGGAATAGTGTAGTGTTCTAGATGATTTCTAGACTGTTTGGTTCTCATTTTATTTCTGAAATAAGTGGATTAAATATATAACAGAAATTAATAGCCATATAATCAGTGGCACTGGTACATTTCTTATCATTCACAAAAGTGACAAATTTTTATACATGATTCTTTTACATGGAGAACATATTTTCACCTAATATTTTTTTAAAAAAACTAAACATAATAACGACAGGAGCACAAACAAAACAAATAATGAACTCAGAACTGGCCACACAATTTTGAGGCACATTCCAGCATGAAAATATAGAGTCCCCTTCTTTAGAAATTCTTAAAAATTTAAAGATGAAAACAGAACGTTAAACTGACAGTGGCATTCAATATGACTATCCAGGCTGTATACCCTGGAAGCAATCCCAGAATAAAACAACTCATGCAAAAAAGTTTATCATTATTGGTGGGTATAGAAATGTAAATTATTGAAGCATTGCTATATAATCAGAAAGGTCTTTCAACATCAGTTTAGCATTTATTTGAATTTTAATGTTAACGTTACATAATCAAGACTATATTAAAATTGCAATTCTGAGTTGCCATCCATTCATTCATACCTATATATGGTCTTAGAGGTAGCAATATATTTTTAGAAGGCAAACAATACTCAGATTCTTTGACTTTGTATTTATGATCTCAGCAGGTTAAATACATAATCCAAAGATCCTTGGATAAAAATATTTCGTTTAGAAATTGCTATAATGGCAATAAATTATCAATCTAAGTGTACTCAACCAGTACAATAACATATAATATATAAATAGATATGAACAGGCTTTTAAAGTGTTAAGCTTAAAATTATATATTGAAAGTTTGGAAATGTTTAGAAATTCTTGTAATATAATGTAGAAAAAGAACAAAGCATACAAACGTGGGCAAAATACTATGTTTAATATATATATATATATATATATATATATACATATATATAATGCAAAACATGTCAAAATATAGAAACAAAATATATATCCAAAAGATGAACACTTAGGTAGTGGAAATGTTGTATAGTGTTCATTATTTTTTCAAGCCAAAGAGTGAAATGTAATTTTAAAAAGGTCTTCTTGAGACTTCCTCTTATGTTTTAATCTAATCTATTTCTCAATGATGCTAATAAGGATGACTCAAGTACCTCTCTGAACAGTTACTCTAGTGTCTAATTCTCCTTGCAGAATATTTTGTAATGTTTAGTCTTAATTTATTGCATTTTAAGATCTAGACCAGCCGGGCGTGGTGGCGCATGCTTGTAATCCCAGCATTCGGGAGGCTGAGACCGGAGGATCCGGGTTCGCGGCCAGCCTCAGCTACCTAGTGAGGCACTCCGCAACTTAGTGAGACTCGGTTTCAAAATAAAGAATAAAAAATAGGGCTGGGGGTATAGCTCAGAGGTAGAACGCCCCCGAGTTCAATCCCCAGTACCGCAAAAAAAAAAAAAAAAAAAAGATCTAGACCATCACTCTTTATTTTTGCTATTTATTACCATTTAAAATATTTTATAATCCATATGCATTCCTTATAATTGCTCTTTTCTGTAAATGAAGTGTTTCCTTGAAGTCATTTTAGCTGTATAACTGCTCCATGGACCCAGGACAGAAAATCTTGTCTCTGCAGTATTCCTATAATGCAAAGATCTCTATCCTCAAATTATAAACCTGGTATATTTTATGTTAAGAGTATCATAGAAGGTCCCAAGGAGACTTTGTTTTTACTTTTTGGTAGGTAGAAGATCGAATAGACATTATCTTCTGACCCTTAATTATACAAGTGAAATTTGCAAAAATTGAAACAGAAAGATGAAGTTTTTGGTCAGAGCCAGTTATACTGACACCCCAAATCTGCCTATTGCATTTAATAAATTATCTCCCTGAATACTACCATATCTGTTTATATGGTATATGAAAACATTTTGCATTGCAATGTCAAATTTAAGAGTTGACAAGTTGTGTCTTTAATCTCTGTATCACCATTATATCCTTTATTTTTGGTTCCACCAACATCAGTTATTTCAGTTTTATTCCTTCCTTTGCCAAGTAATCAGCCTGAAAGAGATCATGACCAAAATTGTCACTAGAAACTCTGCTCTTGTGATGCTGGGGATAAGTTTTGGGTTCACGTTGATTGACTCATCAGAGCATGCCCTTGGAGATAATAGACCATTTCCACAACTTCTAGAAGCACTTTATTTATATTGTTTTACAGAGTTGAAGACTATACTAGAAGTCAAATCATTGCTGTGAGTTCCCTTAAAACTAACAAACAATAGTCTTGCGTTATCTATCAAATTTTGTTTTTCTAAATCTAAAACAGGTTTTTGGGATAAATTCCAGTATGTATTCTTTTATTTTTTTATAATAATTGGTGCATTGTAATCATACATCTTTGTTAGGTACAAGCTGATAAAGGCATATATGCACAAATTTCTCATTTAACCCCTTCCCCAGTTCCCACCCCACTCCCTCGCATTCCCTCCTTCTCAAGTTCAGTTTAGTTATTGACTTGGATATATTTGTGAAAGTACATCATGTGCATTTGGGTATCTACTCCCCCCACCCAGTCCATCCCCTCCAGTTAAGTCAACTTCTTTGCTTATCCAGGGTTTCTCCTTTTTCATCTGGAGACCCTCGTATGCCCCATTTTCTCCCTAGCATCCGCATATTAGGGAGAACATATGCTTTTTCACTCTTTGTGACTGACTAATCTCACTTAACATAATGTTTTCCAGTTGCATCCATTTTCCTGCAAATAACATGATTTTGTTCTTCTTTATAGCTGAGTAAAATTCCATTGTGCTCATATCCCATAGTTTTGTAATCCATTCATCTGTTGATGGACATCTTGGCTATTTCCATAGTTTGGCAATTGTGAATTGTGCAGCTGTAAACAAAGATACACATGCGTCGTTCTGATAGTTTGGTTTCCATTCTTTTGGGTAGATACACAAAAGTGGTATTGCTGGATCATATGGTAGGTTCATTCCCGTTCATCTGAGGATCCTCCATACTGTTTTCCTAAGTGGTTGTGCTAATCTGCAATCCCACCAGCAATGTATTAGGGTTCCCACTTCTCCACACCCTCACCAGCATTTGTTGTTGTTCATGTTTTTTATGATTACCATTTTGATTGGAGTTAGGTAGTTTGATTGGAGTTAGGAAATCTCAAGGTAGTTTTGATTTGCATCTCATCTCTCTGATTGCTAATGATGTAGAACATTTCCTCATACATTTATTGGCCATTTGTATTTCTTCTTTTGTGAAGTGTCTATTTAGATCCTTTGCCCATTTTTTGATTGGGTTATTTTCTTAGCTGTGATTTTCTTGTGTTCTCTGTATATCCTAGATATTAGACCTCTATTAGAAAAGTAGCTGGCAGCTGGGCGTGGTTGCGCACGCTTGTAATCCCAGCATTCGGGAGGCTGAGACCAGAGGATCCAGGTTCGTGGCCAGCCTCAGCTACCTGGTGAGGCACTCCACAACTTAGTGAGACTCGGTTTCAAAATAAAGAATAAAAAATAGGGCTGGGAGTATAGCTCGGAGGTAGAACGCCCCTGAGTTCAATCCCCAGTACTGCAAAAAAAAAAAAAAAAAAAAAAAGAAGAAGAAAAGTAGCTGGCAAAAATTTTCTCCCACTCTGTGGGCTCTCTGTTGAGGTTCTTGATAGTTCTTGATAGTTTCAATCCCATGTATGTCTTTACTTAGTTGTTGTTTCTCCTCCAAGGTAGTAATGTCTGTCTCTTTTGTGAAGAAATCCACTGGTTATGAGTTGTTCAGCTTTGCATAATGTTTATTTCTGTATATCTGTATATTTTTGTTGTTGTTGTTTTGTTTATTTTTTTGCAGTACTGGGGATGGAACCCAGAGGAATTCTACCCCCGAGCTACATGCCCAGCCCTACTTTTTATTCTTTATTTTGAAACAGGGTCTCACTAAGTTGCAGAAGGCCTCACTAAGCACCAGAGGCTGGTCGCGAACCTGGATCCTCCGGTTTCAGCCTGCCAAGTACTGGGTTAAAAGTATGCCACCATGCCCGGCTTATCTGTATATCTAATGGATGATTTTGATTATATCCTGAATGCCAGACATTTGAATTCCCAGTTGCTGCTTTTGTTTGTTATTTTGTGTTTTGTCCTTTTTTTTTTTTTTTAAAGTTTTTAGCTTAGTTTGCTGACATTTAGATGTCTGAGGTTGAATGAGATAGAAAGCAGGATGCTATTTTTAGCTATCAAGCTTTATGTTGCAATCAGCTAACTCTACCTCTTTCCTGATATCTCACACTCTTAAATATTCACTCAGTGGAGTTGGAGTAGCAGAGAGAACGTTAGTGGGAACACCTCAAAAGAGAGGTTTACTAATGACAGCAAATCATAACTTGCCTAACTCTAGTGATAAATGCCAAACGGGTTTATCGCTGAAGGTAAAAATTGATAAATGGAATGTGCTGTGAAGACGTGTGAGCTGGAGCTCTTTGCTGGTACCTGTGGGCCCCCCGTGGCAGCCGTGGGAGAGCTTGTGCTTTTATGTGTTAGCCCCTGGAAACGATTTCACTTCTGAAATGCTTCGAGAGTGTTTAAGATAATGGACTTCATACTGCCTGCCTGGTCTTACCCTGTAGAATGCACTCAACTCATTCAACTTGAACTCCATTTTATCAGGCTCTTTATCCATTAATTTTCTCCTGACCTTGAGCATAAAATATATGCGCTTTTTATGCTGTGGTGCTTTGTGCAGACAAAGAGGAATAGCATTACCAATCCATCACCATTATGAATGATACAGCTTAAAACAAACACAGGTCAAAGACAGATATTTTAAGAGCAGGTTTGTATTGATTCCATCACTACATTGAGCTAAAAGGAAAAGAACTCTAAGGCTATAAATGATGAAGCAAGTTTTGACAAATAGCCACAGCCATAAGAGGCAACTTAAGAATGTACCTCATGGGCAGTCATTGGTAAGGAAGAAAAATTTTTTATTATTATAAAAATCTGCCTTCCTTAAATGTATTTATTATCATACTTTACACAGCACATTTTGGTGCAACTGCATTTTAGCTTTCTCAGTGTCTCTGATTGACACTTGAAAGCTTTTTTTTTTTGTTAGAAGACACAGGAAAGCTTATTAGATTCCTTAATCTTTACTATGTTGCTGCTTTTTAAAATATTTAAACTACCCTTTAGTAGTAGGTGGTGGTTTATTTGTTTTGCCTTTTGGTTTTGAGTACATCTGTTTAAGATTTTGAAAGTGTGCGTATTATGGCAAATAGCATGTTACTGAAGCATAATAAGTAATGATTAATGTATTTATCATCACCATTTCTGTTAATAATTTCCAATTCACCTATAAAGAGACTCACTATTTAATATAATAGAGTCACATATGCTAGCAAGTTACCTGGTCATAACCAATTTCACAGCCCTTAAGATTGTAGTGATGTTGATAAGTCTCCTATGGAACAGTTATCCTGCGCACGTAAAAAGAAGCACATAACACCCCTTCTCTCCTTTCATACAACACAACTGAAGTCAGAATATTATAGTAATACATATATATTCATGTTTATTAGCAGCAAAGCCCATAATAGTCAAGTTATGGAACCAGCCATGGAAGCAACCCAGCTATCCTTCAAAAGATGATTTGATCACAAAATTATGAGATATACATACAATAGAATTCTACTCAGCAATTAAGAATCATGCCATTTGTAGGAAAATGGATCGACATGGAAAACATTGTTAAGTGAGATTAGCTAGTCACAGAAAATGAAGGGTCATATGCTTTTTCTCAAATGAGGAAGGTAAAGAGTAATTGGGATATAAGAGGAACTTTAGATAATGGACTAGAAGCCCCAGTGGAGTGATGGAGGTGGTTTTGGGGAAGGATCGGGACAGGGAGAATTAATGAAGGAAAGACTTCCATGAACATTATGACATTACGTGTATATGTGAGAATATCAATACTAATCTCAAAATCTTGCATGGGGGGGTGCACTGAGGGAGCCAGGGGAAAACTCACCAAGTGCTGTGTGCATGTCTTTCCCTATCACTGTGAACTACAATATGACGTGAGACTATAATGCACCAATAAAAGCATAAAAAACAAACACAAAATAACTTCCATGTGTAGAGGTGTGACTGTACATCCACTAACAATTCATTGGGCAAATAATGTTTTTCTATTCTAACAGTCCAATATATCACATACCCAAAATGTTGTTATATCTGAAATGACAGTAGCTAGCTGCAGAATTGATGCTGAAAGAAAAGGTATCAGGCATCTCATGTAGTTTTGAAGATTCTGATCTGACAAAAGAAGAATGCTGTTTTCTTGAGAGATGAAAAAAATCTAAACTGTAATATTTCTTTCAGACATTTGAATATTTCCCTGTGGAATATTCTCATAGTCCAAATGGATTGCTATTGCTTAAAAAGTGGGATTATTAGCAGTGTATTTTAATTTTCACCTAATATTCCTACCTACTCCTGTTGAGATTATGTTGGCAAGAATATGCATACTAGACTTTATTTTCCTTGTATTATAATGGGATAATGGGATTTTAAGCATACAGTTAAATGTTTACTCTGTACACATTTCCAATGCAATACAGAATAACATCTCCTTGCTGATAATTATCCTCTGGACTTTATGGTTGTATTTTCACAATCTCACACTTCTCTCCCATGTTTAATATGAGATTGTTATAAAAGTTTTAATTAGTCACTTACCTGATTGAATTTGCAGGTTCATTTTAATCTGTTTACAGGCGAGATCTATTTAAAAAAAAAACCAAAAAAAAAAAAACCTGGGAGGTGCCAAGATAAAGGATTTCATGACTAGTGTTGGATCTGTTATTATCTCTAGACAAGCCATTTTCTTTTGCTTTCCTTTTGGGTAGAATTAAGGGTTGAACCAAATCACTTCCTCCTTCATTCCTTTCTTCTTCTTCTCTTTCCAAGACCTCTTTACCTTTTTTTCCCCCTTCTATATGTAAAATAACCATCAGCTTGTGTTCTGCTGGGAATTAAGCAGTCATGTATGAAAAGGATCTGCTACGGTATTTGAATGTAGCGACTGATCCGTGCGTGGTAGTAACTAATCCTTCTTCCTACTTTCTTCCCCATCTGCCTATGCATGGTCCCACCACAATCCCCAAACCTGAATTTCCCCAAACCTACATTATTCTCTTTTATATTGTATCTGTATTGATTTTAAAAAGGCTTTCACTTATGCAAAGGAGCGTATTTAAGATGAAATATTAGTTATTTAGGAAGACTTTAAAAATTAAATTTTTAAACAGAAGACTCTCTCTCTCTCTCTCTCTCTCTCACACACACACACACACACACACACACACACACACACACGCAAGTTTACTTACCTATACAAATTAATGTAAAAGGCATAATATAGATGTGAGAAAGTGAGGGGGTATGATTTAGGTCTTAAGAGAAAAGCTCTCTCCTGTTTGTATTCATTATATTTTATTTCTAGGGAAGAGAAACAGATTGTAGTATTTATCATCAAACTCCTTTACTTGGGGTGAACCCTACTTGGTTTTGAAACTGAGCTATGGCATGATATAACCAGGAAGAAAAATTAGCATTTGGTAATGGAAGGGAGGTGATATTAAGGAAAAGCAAGATTAAATAACTAAGTGTCTCTTCCTGCCCTGAAAACATATTGGATGCATTGTTTAAAACAAAAATATTTATAAAATTGGTAATTTGTGTTCTATATCTTACAGTTTGTGATATTTGGAACTTTCATTGTATACAGGAAATATGTGAGCATTCTGTTTTGTCATTTTTCTTGTAAGAGGGAATTTACAATGTTTCTAGTTAGTTTTTTGCAAGTTATTATATTCCATAAATAAAAATAATAAGCAAATTCCCTTTGATAAAAATATATAAGATCTTTTTAGAGAATTTTTTAAATATTGAGGTTTTAAAGTTAATTCTCTTAGTATATTATAGGACTGCTCAATTTTCATAAATGGAAAAGAATGAAAAAGCCAAATTGCAAGGTGTGATTCTTTTTACTTTTCATCCTTTGAAAATAAATCACCACCAGATCAAGGAGACTGTAGACACACCGGTTGTTGAGGGGAAAGGAGACTTGTGATAATTGGAGGGCTCAAATTTTTCATTAGTTTTTATAGAAAGCTCTCTTAGAAATGTTTTTCCTTAAAGAGAAAGGAAAATTTTCTAAGGAGAGATTAGAAAAGATTGTCCTCACTCTGCCACTTTGTAGCAGAGTTACTATAGGAATTTTTACACTTAATTCCTGCAAGCCGATGATTTGAAGCTGGTCAGAGAGTAACTGCCTGCCTGATATAAAATGGGGGACATTGGATGGGGTGGCCTTCCTTTTGAAAATATTGATCGTGTTGATGGTAATGGTATTGAACTATTGTAGCCTTTTCTTCTGAAAGTTTTAAGGCTTGGAGAGGAGTAACATCCCTTGGAGTGGAGGAGATTTCAGATAGTGAGTCCTGTGAGAGTAGACTTCAAGATAGTTTTATCTACCTGGATTAAAATGAACTCTCTGAAAACAGGTGCTCCGGTCAGAGAGAGGGGGCCTCTGGATGTAGAAAGGGAGTTTTCAGGTAGAAAAGGTAAAACACTGCCCACAAAGATAATGATTTTGTTTAGAATCAGATATGTTTTTTTTTTTTTTAAATTTCAAGCTTGGGAAGTATATTCAATGTAGTAATAAATGATATCAATGTTCTGCTACATCCTAGAGTTGTGCTAAGAACGTGCAGGAGTTCACAGGGATGCAACTGAGTATTATCATATTTGCTTGAGGTAGCATCTAGAATTTAGATTAGCATTTAAAGAAGTTTCCTAAAGAAACCATATATTTACATATACATAAATTATATGTATAAAATTTCTTTTTGAAGAAATATATACATATATATATATATTTCTTGAATATATTTCTATTTCTTAAATATATTTTTATATTCCATAGAAAATTCAGCCCCTAGTGCCTCTGAAAGAAAATGCTTAGGGAAGAGTATTTTCTGGTTTATACTTGGAATTTCCTTTTGATTCTTCCTACAGATGGCATCAGAATTAGTGATTGTGATCAGTTTAAAATTAATCTGCACTGTCTCATAGCAGTATAGAAAATCACATTTACTGGGGACTTATAGCCCCAACCTTTCCCTTCTCCTCAAGCTGAGAATCAATCTGGTATGTCGTCTTATTTGTGTTTTACCAAAGGTTAATAATCAGCCTTTCAGAACCACTTGGTTCAAAATCCTTTTAGCCCAGATGTCTTCAGCAGCCTAATTACCAATTTCTTCATAGGTGATTGAGGAGTGATAAGAATGAAAGGTTCTTGAAACATGAAGGCTAGGTCTTTACTATGACAGGTCATGTGCAAGTAGCTGCCACATTGCCTTGACACCACTGTTAGTAGAGAGAAAGGAAAGAAGGAATCCTCCATGGTATGGCATTTATGGCATTCCTGGTCCTCCTTAATTATCTTTGAGATTTAGGACACACATACTCCCTAAAATGTTGACAAATGGTATTAGTTGTAACATAGCACCTCCACACTGTACAGAATACATGAATATAAGAGAATTTGCCAACAAAAATCTATTCCACTGAAAATCATTAATGATTATGTTATAGTATTTTGAAGATAACATGCTCCTTATTTGTATTTTAATAGATTGCTTTTAAGTTTCAGCCCCTCATTCTAGGAGAAGCCATCTTAGAAAAGATTAGCAGCAAGCTGGGTGAGGTGGCACACACCTTTGAGACAGAATAATCACAGGATGGAGGACAGCATCAGCAATGTAGTAAGTCTGTTAGCAACCTAGCAAGACCCTGTTTCAAAAGCAAAAAATAATGAAAAGGGATGGGAGTATAGCTTGGAGGCAAAATGATAGAATGTTCCTGAGTTTAGTCCCCAATACCTAAAAGGAAAAAAAAAAAGTTAGCAGCAAGTTTAGTTAAATGCATGAAGAAGCAGTCTCATTTCTAAAAATCTATTCATAGTGATGACTATTCAATATCTTTGTCCACAGATAGAATTAATTCATTCAATCATTCTTTCAGATATATCACAGAATACTGGAATAAATGACTAGGAATGTAAAAATCTCATGCCTGGATTTTGATTCCATAAAAGAGTGTGCAGAACCTAATTAACTTGGTCATCATCCTCATTTGTAAAGGAGGAAAATTTGATTAAAAATATCTAGGATTATTTCCAGCCTAAAAGTTGTATAATTCATTTATTCATCGATCCATTACTTTAAAATGCCTGTTATACACCAAATTTATTGAATTAGAAACTTCTTGGCCTCAAAGAGTTCGCATGCTAATGTAGAGAGTTATACATAAGTATATCCACTCATAAGATGTTGAATAACCATGCTGACACTGATGCTTAATGAAATTCTAGAAATAACAGGAGTAAGTTAGGTACCATTCCATTCTTCACAGAATTTGGGTGACCCAGAGATGATGTTTCCCTGAATCACTGAAATGTGGTTCCTTAGTGCTCAGAACTGGGGATGAGGAGGGAATCATTGAAGGTTGTTTTGTTTGTTTGTTTTGTTTTTTTTTTAAAGAGAAAATGATTCCTGACTGTGCCTTAAATAATATTTAAGAACAAGGAACAAGGTTACGAACTAGTAATGATATTTAAGACAGGAGAGGAATGAATGAAAAGGAGTAGCAGCTTTAAGGCCTAGACAAAGGGAGGAACCACTGAAAAGTCTTCATGAGACCCTTTTGCATTGTTTTGTGTTTTTTTTTTTTTTTTTTCTAGTAATTTTTCATCACATCAATACAAATCCTCCTCTGGAAGCTATTGATAAAATATTGTCATTTATAAGGGGAGAGATTACTTGCTAAATGAATAAACAGAAAAGGCTCATTGAAGAAGATCATGTGTGAGAAGGGTGGGTGCTTACCTTGAAAAAGGGCATTCCAGGGGATGAGAGTACCCCACAACAGGAATAAACTTTTGGTTGGGATCAGAAATCAGAAATGGGTTGACTGGATCCATCTACCCATGAAAATGTTGAGACTGGAGACATTTTTATAAGAACTAAAGCATTAACATTTGGTATTGGTGTACCTTTCCTTAAATTTTCAACTAAAAGAGCTGAAATTTGTTTTAGAATCACTTTCCTCTTAAAACTTATAGTTTCTGGACAGTTCACAATGGATGTGAAAATTTTTTGACTTTCTCTTTATTTGGCAAATAATCCTGAGTACTAACCATGTTTGGGGACTTATGACTAGGCACTGAGGATCCAAGATGAATTGGACAATCCCTGCCCTCATGAAATCTCAGTTAGTGAGAACTACTCATGGTCTGCTGAGATCTCTTCCTTTCAGACCTTGTGCTACTCAGAGATGGAGATACGGCTAGCATGAGCTTACCATTAGGTCCAGGGTCTATGCTTCACCAAACTGTTTTGTAGTGGGAATATTATCAAACAGTATGGTTTGATTACCAGCTTTTGATATACTGCAAAATAAGGAAAGCAACTCCCAAACATGTGATTCCCTCTCTTACTTAGCAAAATGTGTGAAGAAAACAAAAAGGCTCACTAATGCTACAGATCTTGAAAAAGTGCTAGGCATGGTGTCACATAACTGTAATCCCAGTACTTGGGAGGCTGAGGCATGGGGTTTACAGGTTCAAGACCAGCCTCAACAACTTAGTGAGAACTTGTTTTTAAAAAATTAATATGTCTGGGGATGTAGTTTTAGGTTGAATGTTTCTGGGTTCAATCCACTGTACTCTAGAGAAAGGGTGGGGTAGTGAGGGGAGGTATAGGGAGAAGGAAAAAAGGGAAGAGAAAGGGGAAGGAGAAAAAAAAAAGATTCATTGGCTGGCTTTGTTCTTGAGGTAGAAGTAACACCAAAACCCTGGAGCAAGCAGGTCCCACATGTACTCTTCTTCATGTTTGTAACACTAGGTTTAAAAACTGTCCCTGCCAAAGAAAATGCATTGGTCTATAAATACAACTTCCTATATGCGTTTTACATTCAGTGTATTTCTTTCTGGAGGAAGTATTTTCAGTTCCTGTTGTGTTGGTGATTTTATTCGATATCAGTTTACTGGGGAGTCTCAGTTTATTTCCTTCACATATTTGATCTATAATCCTTCAAATCTCGTCCTAAGGTACCCAAAGTCTCATAAACTTTGTCTTGTTTTCTCTGTGTATACAGTGCCTGAACTGAGACTCTATAATATACTTTGTTTTCTGGAGGTTTTTCTTTGCTCCTACCACTACTGTTGGTAAAACATTGATAGTAACCTGCCCCCGTCCTTTAGGATACGCATTTCATAGATCACACAGAAAAAATCAGAATGGTGAAGTCTTTTAAGATGTGTTTAGCAGTTTAAATCTGTAATTAAAGGAAGAAACTAAATTTTCTCTTGCAGTTTTCTTTTTTCTTTTCTTCTTCCTCTGGTGAGTAAACAGTTTAATGTATTCATTTATGGAATTTTGATATCAAGCATGGTATTCCCACTTTAAAAATACTAAAAATACTAAGTATTTTCTTTATGGTTTAAAATATAAAGTTTCAAGAAGAGGGGAAAAAAATGAAAGGAACATATTTTCTGGAACAATGCCCATGCTTAGAAACTTCAAATTCAAGTCTGACATAATGTGCTGTACTTGATATTTGATAAGCAAATGAATCTCCTCCTTTCAGTGAGTAGTGCATTCAAACTTATTAATTAAGCAACCAAATGTGGTTCTCACGTGGAAATAGTGATATAGGAAATTACTATTCCAGGAAATAGTCACATTTAAAGTAGCCACTGATGATCATAAACAGGCCTCAGGATAAGTATTCATTGTGCTGAATTGTCAGATCTGGCAGTGAAGGCTCTCATGCCTCCCAGCCCCCAACTCTTCCCTTACTTCCTCTAGGTTTATATCACCATTATTTCTTGTGCTCAAAGCTACTGTAGTTAGCTCAAAACTCACTAGTGGGTTTTAAACTAAATGTAATGTAAAATTTTATTATTATATTCTGAATTTTCCCCTTATTGGGATTTTATTTTAAAGTATTTAAGTAATTTCATTCAAGGACATTTTACAGTGAAGAAATGACTATCCTTTAATGGGCAAATTTTGCCAAGAATTTTTATTCAACCAGTTGCTCGATTTTGCTATTTTCATCATGTCTCTCAATTCTAATTACTGAAGTTTAGCTAGAACATGAAAATAAATGTGTTTGATTAGATACTAGTTATTTAGATTGCTTAGATTGCTTAAGTTTTTCTAAAACCTTCCTTAGCAGCCTACCCAAATAAGCAAATACATGCCAGCCAACCATACCTATGTACTCATTTGTGTAAATAAAATTTCGTGGAGATTCTTGCCTAATTGAGAACAATGTAAGGTGACTTGAGGGTGAATGCTAACTTTTAATCAAAGGAGATTCTGTTAACACTTTTAGATATATAAAATGAGTATATATATATGCATACATGTGTGTACATATACATTTATCTGTATTGAGGTATAAATGATATATGATAAACTGCATATATTTAAAGCATTGTAATATATTTAACATTTGTACAAACTTGTGAAGTCATCCCTACCATTGTGATTCTTCTTTGTCCATCTCCACAAAAGCTTTACCCCAACACACTTCCTAGGCATGCATGGATCATCTTTCTATCACTCTAGATTGATTTTCATTTTCTGGAATTTTATATAAATGGAATCATACAATGTATACACATTTTTGCCTAGCTTACCCATAGCGTAATTATAATTACTTACAGGTTGTTCTGTTTATCAATGGCTCGTTCCTTTTTAATTGCTGAGTAGTATTCCATTGCATGTATGTACCAATTTTTTTTTAATTCATTCACTATCTTTCCAACAAACGGTGCTAGAAAAGGTGAATATCCTCATGCAAAAAAGTGAACTTTGATTCAAATCTTGCAGTAGCCGGGCGTGGTGGTGCACACTTGTAATCCCAGCATTTGGGAGGCTGAGACCAGAGGATCCGGGTTCACGGCCAGCCTCAGCTACCTAGTGAGGCACTCCGCAACTTAGTGAGACCTGGTTTCAAAATAAAGAATAAAAAATAGGGCTGGGGGTATAGCTCAAAGGTAGAAAGCCCTTGAGTTCAATTCCCAGTACCACAAAAAAAAAAAAAAAAAAAAAATCTTGCACTAGGCACAAAAGTCAATCCATTGATTTAAGTGTAAACCATAAAACCATAAGAAATTTGCAAGATAGAATAGAATAAAATATTTGTGATTTTTAATGTGCTTTTATTGGTACATTATCATCTCACATCCTAATCTATATTTGTGATATTGATTAGGGAATATTTCCTAGCTGTAGCTCTCAAATCAGGATTTCTAAAAGAAGACATTATTTTTTTCAAAAGACATGAGTAATAGAATGAGAAAATCTAGCCAACTTTAGGACAAATTAAAAAAATCTAATTTCTAAAACTTACAGAAAATATTACAAAGAAAAATATAACTAATACCATTTTTCATATATTTTATGGTATAGATTTAGCTTAAGGTTTTGCTAAAGTAAGTACTAGAGGAATGAGAATAGGTAGCCTGGATTATGAGTCCTTAGTGCTTTATCCCTGAGAATTATTTTATTAATCCTGTAGTTTATTCATGTCTAAAGGAAATTCTGTTATTAGTTAATAAAAATTGGAAAATCATGATCTTTCTGCCAGCATCTGTAGTTCAGGTATATACTTCCCTGTTGAATATCTTCTAGCTCTAAATGTGTATACTACCTTCTTTTCCATGTAAAGGTATTTCTTGTTGACATAGATTACTTGTAGTTTTGTGGCCAAATGGAAACTGTTAACTTTTAAACTCTAGCATCTACATCAGTGCACTCTGGTTACCCAACGTGCATTTTTTAAAAATGGATATCCTTTGAAGCAATTGTAGTTTTTCTCAACTTCTCCTTTATATACTGAAAGCATTTAAGTAATTAAAATGGTAATTGTAATGTGGTATATACATAGCCCAAAAAACAAAACTATGTCATTTGTAGTAAAATGTATGGAACTAGAAAATATTATATTAGGTGAAATTAGCCAGTCTCAGAATGTCAAGGGTCTTATATTTTCTCTTATATGTAGAAGCTAAAACAAAAATGGGAAACAAAAGAGATCTCAGTCACATCATCAGATAAAACAGCCAATAGTGGAAAGGGGTTGGGAGAAGGCAGTAGAGAGTGGAAAAATGAGGATTGAGGAAGGGAACAGTTCAAATAAGTTTGTGTCCATACATGAAGGTCTCACTGCCAATCTCACTAACGTATATGGGAAAGGAGGAAGGGGGAGCTCATTGGAATATGGAAGAAAATACACCAAGTGATGTATTTTTACCAAGTGATGAAATACACTATATATATATATATATATATATATGTTTGTATCAAACTGAATCTCACTATGATGCATTAATATGTTAATGTATTAATTATAATACACCAATAAAAGTATTAAAATTACATACTTTTAGACATTGATACTTACAGTACTGCTTTATACTGAGAATATAAAAAGGATGTCTTTTTAAACACTTCATAAAAATGATCAATTCTTGCAATTTGAATCTATGGATCACAATCACTGTACATTGTAAAATGAAGATATGCTTTGCATCTTTATTGCACATGGGCTTAAGAACCCTGAAGAAATTGTTTTATCACCTGAATCCAGCATATAAACAATAAATTGAAACTAGACAATTTAGTAGTAGAGACTTCCTTCTAAGCACTGAATAACCCTGTTTTGAAGAACATTTCATACTTTCTGTGTAAGCTCAGAGAATAAGAAAACACTGCTTATCTTAATGTCTGTGAAGGATATTTGAAGGTTATTTGTTTGATGGTTGAGGTAGATAACTACAAAAGTATATTCATCCTTTGCCTTGATGTAATCTGGCTACATTTGGATCAATAACTTTGTTTAGGTCTTTTACAGACACTCATCTATACATATGTTTATTTTAATGAATTAGTATTTAAGACTTCATGGTATTTAGAGAATGTTATATATATTAAATTCATACTAACCATCATCCATTTGATGTGATCCTATCTAAATTATGTGGATTCTTTTATTTTCTTCCTTATTTTTCTTTCTTTTTTTTTTTTTTTGCGGTACTGGGGATTGAACTCAGGGGCATTCTTCCTCTGAGCTACACCCCCAGCCCTATTTTTTATTCTTTATTTTGAAACCGAGTCTCACTAAGTTGCGGAGTGCCTCACTAGGTAGCTGAGGCTGGCTGCGAACCCAGATCCTCTGGTCTCAGCCTCCCGAATGCTGGGATTACAAGCGTGTGCCACCCCACCTGGCTTATTTTTCTTCCTTATTTTTCATCTTGTCTTGTCATTAATGAAATTTTAAAGTTTATTATGTAGAAGTAGTTGATTTTATCTCAATGATTTACATGGCTTTTTAAAATTCATTTTTATAACTTGTTTTATCTAATTGTATGGATTACAATTTGTTGAATTGATAAATTCACCCAAGTTACAATAAATTCCCAAAATGATATCAGAACAATGACTCTATTTTTAAGATTATATAAATTGAGGCCTGCTTAAAACATACTTCTTTCTTCACTGAAAAGAGAAGTGGAATCAGTTTGGGATTTGCATCTTCCTTGACTAAGAAATTCTTTCCTTTCCCTAAGAAATTCCTGCTAATGATACTACTTGAAGATAGTGTGAATGAAATCAATAAGTTATTACTTTGTTGGAGATAGAGAAAGGTTTTCAATAAAGTCCATTCTGCAAATTAATGTTAATTGCTCCAGGCAGACAGAAATGCCTTATGAAGCCATACATTTACACTGGAAGTATATTTTGAGAGTCAAAATGGTATGCTTTAGAGTTGACTTCTCATGGGGCTTGTAAATTAAAACTGTGAGAGTTAAAATGTGATGGGCTCAAGTTGTTAGCACGGTGCCAGTTGGAAATATAATAGAGAAATTACTTTGTAGGCCCACTTTGTAATAAAATTTGTAATGTTGTGACTAAGGTTTGGACATTGGAACTATTGCCAATATGGATTTGTGAGGAAAAATGGAGAAGTGAATATGTTTGGCTTCTTGTCCTTGAGAATTGAATTTACTTTTGCCTTTTCCTCATTTTGAGAACGCCTGACAAGAATAGTATTTAAGGATGATCACTTCTATTTTTTCTATTCAGATGAAATCAGCATATTCTTCGTTCCTAAGCAAGTTTTAAAGGAATAAATCGTGTTAAATAATATTTGATTGTGTTTGATACATTATAAATATTTGAATGACTAGGTGTTTTCATCACTTCCTGTTTTTTTTTCTTTTTAAGGGATTTTTAAGGGAAAATAATTAGATATTAATTAGGTATTATGTCCCCTCAATGAAAATTTTAAAAGGTTGCTTTAAAATAGTAGAAAAAGAGAACAACATAAATTAACTATTATATTGTATGTAATCTTGGGCCTGTATTTTGATTTTGAAAGCAGTTTTATTTTTTATGAATATTGTCATTAAGTCTTTAAGTATAATATTTGAATGTTTTCATCAATTCGTTGCCTATAAGTTCTGAGTATACGGTGTCTCTGAAGCAATATTGAAGTAAATTTCAATTTTTTAAATGCCCTTTCAACATTCTGTGGCAACATGTCATTTTTTTTTTTCTGGTCACTGTTGCAAATAAGCAAAATAATGATTACATATGCAATAAGAAGATATTATAAATGAAGTTCATCTTTTTTTGCAATAAAGTTGCTCTGTGAGACTTCACTGTGAGTGCCACACCCTGAAGGGAGGAAGAGGTGTCATTGCTGCTTGGCAATGAGTCACTATTAGGAAGATAGTATAGGTGAGTTAGCTTGCATTGACTCTCCCTGAAAATGCTGAATGAAATGTAAAATGTAGGGAAGATACAGGTGGAAAAAATAAAGCATTTTTAGTTGTATCCATTTGCATAAGGAAATAACTCATTCCCGATGCTAAGGAAAGTGCTGAGTCCAGCATTTAAGTTCAAAATAGTCAAACTCCAGTTGAAAGACAGGCTCTGTTTTTTTCTGTCTCTGTCTCTCAGATTTTTCACATTCTCTTAAGCACATTATTTTAAAATTGGAAACAGAAACAAAGACTCACTTATTTTAATAGAAATTCTATAATCTATTAACTAGGTATACAGTTGGTTTCTCCCCTGATTATGATCCACATTTAATTGTGTTCTCTCAATTTATTATGGTGCCATAAGAAACAGAATTATAGTAAATTAAGTAAGGGAATAGTTATCTTTACTTTTAAAAATTCTTTATATGTACATACATACATTTAAACATTTATAAATTACAAAGTTTAATTTTTATAACTGAAAGAAAAAAATCTCTTGTGAAAGAAATTTTAAAAATAAAATGGACAGCCAGGTGTTGTGGCTCATACTTATAACCCTAGTATGCAGAGACAGGAGGATTACCGGTTCTAGGCCAGCCTCAGGAATTTAGTGAGATCCTATCTTAAAAAGGGCTAGGTGTATAGCTTGGAGGTAGAAAGCCCTTGGTTTCACTCTCTAGTAACAAAAACTAAACATAACTAAAATGGGCCTATAGTAGGTACTTTGCTGCTTCTAGTAAAAAGCCATGGCATTTATCCTGCTATAGGTCAGCCCCTGTGCTAGTCTTAAACATGTTGTTGACTACAGAAAATCATGATTTGTAGTGGCCCTTTCTACCCAAAGCCTCTGAGTAGCTATCAGAGTAATCTTGGCCCATAACTTGCTCATCTTCATCACTATAAATGTTCTCCTATACATCATCCAAAGCTTCCAAACTGTATCACTCTTATATGGTTTTAACACAGTATGTCTCAGTGGCATTGGAATATCCTTTATAGTTTAACTTATTTCAAAGGACAAGAAGCCCTTAAATGGCCATAGATCTTTGTTTTTTGTTTTGTTTTTGTTTGTTTGTTTGTTTGTTTTGTTAGTATATATCATACATTCAGCCGCAGAATTTTAGAAAAATATTCATGGTTAAGTTTATTCTGGGTGTTTTGGAACAGAAAATCAACTCTGACTCATAGTAACCAAAAATGCCCCAAATTGGTTGTGGCATGTGTTCTATGCATAGTAAAGTTGAGTGCAGCCTAAGAAACTGGACATATATGCACAGAATGCCTTTAATTTGCCTTTCATTGTGGAATCTTTTGAGTAAATTTTTAGCTTCCTTAGTGACAGAGTAGTATAAGAATGACAGAGTCTTAAACAGGGTGAGGGAGCTTGAAATTCTTGCCTTCTATGCTGCAAAACAATGTAAGAGCCCAGATGTTTTCCCAAAGGGTAGCATGCTCTTTTCACATCAACCGAGACACATTTTTACATCCATCTGTCCTTGTTCCACATCAGAGAAATGGAGATGTCTTCACAGATCTGCATCTGCCCTTGGCCCATGTCTGTACTCCGCGCTTCTCTGAGGGAGGCAGTACAATATCTAGGATGTTCGACCTGTGGTGAAGCAGATTGTGCTTCAGTGATGCTACTGTTGCCTACTTCTCATCCACTACATTCTGAGCTTATGGACATCCCCTGCATGTATACACTGTCTCTCTAGGATGTGGACAGCGCATCTTGCCCCTTACTTCACGTTTCATTGACCCCTTCACTGTTCCTTCCTGAGCATTGGAAACCATGTTCTAGTTTGTCTGCAATAGAAACAAAGTCCCCTTTTGGAGAGGAGTTAAAAGGAAGGTGATATAAAACCAGATGGCAGAAAGGCTGATGATGCTCCTGCCATTCAGAGTCAGTGCTTCCTCTGAGAAATTTGGATTTGTGATTTGTTAAATTCTCCAAGGGGAAATGCTGGTGAATTAAAATAAAAAATCATTCTGAAAACAAACATTTAATATATTTTGCCTTTGCATTTAGCTTAGCAAAGCTAAATTACAGGTGATCACCAGTTAAAAGTTCTGTTTGCTTCTTTTTTTTTTTGTATTTTAAATTTGAGGGGACATATTTTTGTTATTGATCTATATATATTCATATATATGAATATATATGAAAAAACTATATATAATTACATATATGTGTATCTATATATTTAAATAAAAACTATAGTATATATGTATACATACATGTATATATGTATATCTATGTGTGTATATAGTTTTAAAAAACTGAAAACTAGCGTTTTGTAAGTACAATTATGTCACAATCACACAATTGGAGTTTTCAATAGTTCCTTCATATGTACTCTCATAGGTACAAAGAGATTTCAACTTTAAGATAATGAGCTCTGATTCCTAATCTACTTAAAAGCACAGATATATTAGTAGGTTATCAGGTTTATGGACTTAAATATGCTTCATATAACTCTTTGACACCTCCATGTGCTCATGCCAACAGGCCCAAATAGACAAGTATTTATTGTACAATGAGTACATTTTTATTCTAGGATGTTCATTACATTTCAGCAGAGCTTTTATGAAATTTTGTCTACCTAGCCAACTAAATCCACTGAATACAACTTACAGTTGCTTAGCCTGTCACTCCAGGTCCATTCCTGAGCCTGGTAAGGGAGAGCTGATGCCATTGTTCTTTGGATGGCCCTTTGTCAGATCAAGGTACCTATTGCTCTAGTTCTAGACTGGTCATGTGCCTGGGTCACCTGCACACACTGCACTCCCAATGTGAATACCTTAATCCAAAGTTCTTCATGCTGGATTTAGAAAATAAACAAGAAGTTTTCCTGTTTTGCTCAACTCTTAGTTACCAGATGAATATCATAGCCATTCTGATGATCCTTCAAATTCTGTGGTTCAGCTGGACAGTTATTCTGGCCTGGGCCAGCTCCAGGGGTCAATATTTGCTCTTTCATTTATTTGTAGTTACATGGCAGGGAAGCTGATGGCTAGTGATGTCGAGGTGCTCATTCCTATGTCTGAATTTGATGGACTGTTGACTTTAGCAACAGGCAAATGAGCCACATGTCTCTGGATGTCTCCTTTAATTTCTAAGAGCAGCTCTGGTATTCAACAACTTACTTCCCTTACATTCTATTGAACCTTCTTTTTCAGCACTCTGGGAGGAAAATGGATACCAAATCCATAAATGTATGTTATGTTCTTAAAACTCACCCTAATTAGTTCTGATATAGCAAGAAGACAAACCTGCTGTCATTTTCCCTTTGTAACAGATACCCCAAACCATGCCATGATTTTCCCAGAGAAGAGAAACAAATCTTTTCCAAAGATCTGCTGACTTTTCTTCGATTCCATTGTTTGTATAAATGAGGGTTGGATTTGGGTGTTGTTGAGGTTGTGGCTTTTGGTCATAGGTCAGTTGTCACCTGTTAGAAACCTTGTAGGCAGATGTCTGTTGCCATCACCTGGAAGTCCAGGTCATTGATAGCTTCCTTTAAAATAGTTATTGAGAGAAAGTTAGAAGATTGCTCATGTTGGTTTTGAATGTGGATCTTAGGTACAATTGAGGTACAGTTCAAAAAGTTCTACTCAAATCTTAAGGCACAATATTATATCTATGCTTATTTATTAAGCTTAATGCATTTTCTTCTCTTTAATTGGATCAGGGTGGTTGGATCCCATTTTTAGTTTGACGTATTCCAGGGCTTGACTGTATATCAGTAAAATCTCTGCAAATTTATTACAGGCAAACAGATGTTGCTTTGAGTGGCACTCAAAGTCAACTTTTTGTAGATCTTCATTGCATTTGGAACATTAGGTTATTGTACCTATAAATTTTATAGAAATGTTGTTAGCAATTTCCAGGGAAAGCCAGTTAATGATTTTCCTTCATGGTGAGTGATTGAAAGTGATCACATTATCTCTCGCACAGGTTGAAATCTAAAGCCACTTATAATGCCTGGTTTTCCAGACTGCTGAATAATTGTGTCAGGCTTTCATCCTTGTTAGTCTTTTAACGTTAAGAACCAATGGTTCTTGTTTAAAGAAAAAAAATAAAAAGATAAAAGACTACCACGTATGCACTTGCCTAGAATAATGAGGGTTTTAATTGTAGAAATTTAAAAAATGAGGTACAGTGCATATAGGAATTGAATGAATGGACGTGGATTATAAAATTTTTCATATTGAATATCACTTGATGGAGAATAATAAAAAATACTTTACATGGCTTCAGGAATTAAGTTTTTACTTTAATTTCAAAATATGTTTGTTCCGTAAGTCTTAAAGTCAAGACCTTCAGAAGTTAAGACCATTTAAGGAAGGGTTTACCATTTATTGGAAATGTACAGTTTGAAATAATTTGCTTAATTATGAAAGAAAGAGAAAATACTCATAGAGAATAAGATGTCTGTTGAGCAAAGTAACCCAAAGTTATAGTCTTATCATTTGTTTTTATAGGAACTTTTCATCATAATATCATAGGAATTTGAGAAATGAAGTTTTTTCAACCATCCTCTCAGGGCAAAATTGGCATTTACAGCTGTTGTTTTTTAATAATTGTTACAACAGCTACAGAATAAACTCACTATCAAAGGCAGGCCCATAGAGAGGTTATTCTTTTCACATCCTGCCTTGGTGTTATTATTTTCTTATTTCTCTAGTCTAAAGAACTTGACACAGGTCTGAATTAGCAGAGCAAACACTAGATCTGTCTTGGGTGTTCTTGTCAGAACTTCTCAGAGTGAGCTCTATAGACCATGATAGTGGAAGATCCTTTAGGAATCTTATGTCTGAGCTTTTGTACTATCAATTATATAATACAACATTTCTGATTCTCTCTGATATAAATTTAGTTTTTGTCTAATTGAAAAATGTTTTCACAGAAATTGTGTTGAAGAACATGTGTGCATGTAAGCATATGTATGTTTTTTTGTGTGCAGAGTGGCTGCATTGCCTGATAGGTCAGTTAACTAACTGAAGTTTTTGTAGGACTTGAAATATTTCAGAACAACTAGTTAAAATAAAGAAGTACTTGCTGTTTAATAAATTTATTTTTTAGTGCCATGTATACTTACTTGAAATCATTTTTTTTTTTTTTTTTTTTTTTTTTTTTTTTTTTTTTGCGGTACTGGGGATTGAACTCAGGGGCATTCTACCTCCGAGCTATACCCCCAGCCCTATTTTTTATTCTTTATTTTGAAACCGAGTCTCACTAAGTTGCAGAGTGCCTCACTAGGTAGCTGAGGCTGGCCGTGAACCCAGATCCTCCAGTTTCAGCCTCCTGACTGCTGGGATTACAAGCATGCGCCACCACGCCCAGGTTACTTGAAATCATTTAATACTCTACTTCATATATGGGAGGTACCATATGCATGTAAAACAGTCATCTAGAATCTTGAAGCTATTTATCGGAATATTGCTCTATTATTTCAAATGTTATTTGCAAAATACAAACCCATAGAACAAGAAGAACGTGTTCTTGTATATAAAACTTTTGTTTCTTTAATAAACCTATATTAGACCTTCAATATCAATTCTTGGAAATACAATTAAAAGTGGACAGGCCTTTGGTTTGTTCATTTCAACTTTGACTTATCTCTCGTTACCGATTTTGCTTTCAGTGTGATCCAGTTCAAGTTAATCAGTGCTGTTTGTGTTAGTATTGTACTCCTGCACTAACTTTAATCTCCTTTTAGATACTTCACACCAGGTAGTATGTGAATAAAGATCTGAATATAGATACTTTAAATGAAAGTACTGGAAATGACAGCTTCTTTGTATAATAGCATAGCTTGAAGCAAGAGTTACCAGTAGCATTATTTTGAGAAAGATTTTTTTAAAAAATGGTTCAATATCTCAAGTTAACATTAGGGTTATTGGTTTTTTCCCAGATAACTTACAATTTGAATAAATTTATGCTCACTATTTAAATAATTTCCCATAGGGTTTATTTTTCATATTCATTTTATTTTGTATCATCTTCTCTCTTGAAGTTATATTTTCTTATATATGCCACCTTACAAGGCAAATGTCTATAGCAAAAATTATCTACAACTCAAAACATAGAATTTTTCAAGACATTTTGGTTATTTAATAAGAATAAGCAAAGATATTATTGGGAAAGATATTCTTGGGATGTGTTTCAACAGATTGCGTGATTTACAAATATGTAAATATATTCCATATAATATAGTGAGTTAAGTCCATATACATCCAATTTCTGGTTCCATAATTCTACCAAATGAACTGCTCAATTGCTTTATATTCTCACAGTGGGACCCAGCTGACAGTATTTACATCATGCTACAACATACTCTGCCACACTGTCCTCCTCATCCTGTTCCTCTAAAAAAGTATCGAAGCAGTGGACAGATTTCATCCTGAATACATCTGTCATCCATTTTATTTTCTTTGCACCATAGATCATAATTGTTTTTTATTCCTTAGAGTCCCATTATTACATTGTTGTCTATCGAAGTTTAATTGATACTCTTATGTCTTTCTTTCTGATGTCTAACAAAGTTTCTGATTGTTCACACTTCTGTGGTTCTTAGCAGTTCATGCTTTTCCTTCTCTTCACATGCACATTTCTTCTGTTGTATTGTGAGAATGTTAAGGAACTATTCTTGGAGCTGTCAAGTGCTAAACAGTGTTTTATACAAAGTCCAAGAGTTGTTCAACAGCCATTTGTTAAATAGAACAGATAGCAACACTGTAATATTTATAAAAGTGAAATTATTTTTTGCAAATAATTAAAATGTGTGTTATACAAACACACACATATACATATATATATATATATATGTATATATATATATAAACACACATAATTGTACCTATATATTTATATGTAGATATAGTATATTCCTGTCTTTTGGAGATGTATTCCTCAGTTTTATCAAGGACTGATGTATTACCTAAAGTGATTTTCCTGAAATCGAAATAAAATACTTCCCTAGTCATTCTGACCTTCCATCCTTCTTTCCATCCCTTTCTTCCTTTTTTCTCCCATCAAGGTAGTATTGACCAAATTAAGGTTTTATGTTCTTTCTCATGAGCTCAATTTAATGAATTTACTTGTCGGTTGTCGTAACTGCAGATACCCTTAACATTTCTCATAGACTGTTATGGGAAACGTAGATTGATTTACTTGGACATTGTCTAAATTTATTTTATGTTGCTATAAGAATATGTAAAGATAGATACTTTATAAAGAAACTTATTTGTCTCATGATTATGGTGGCTGAATTGTCCAAATGCTATACAACTTGGCTGCATTATAATATGTCAAGGAAATAGAAAGAGAAATGGCCATATACAGAAGGGGCCAAGTACATGGGATAGCCTCCATTTATAGCAGCAACTCTCAAGAGAACTAACCTAGTCTTGTGAAAAGTGCATTAATCTCTTCTAAAAGTGATAACCCAGTGACCCAGTCACCTTTCATTAGTCTCCACTTCAGTATGACAAGATAAAATCCATGACGGTGAAGCAGGAAAATATTGTAGGAATACAAGTTAATGTTAGAAGTGGAACTGTAACATGCGTGTATGTCTGGGACTTCTGAGTCTTTGCTAGATAGATCATACTTTTAGCTCTAAATTTCTTAACTGCTATGCAATTGAGAAAGAGCTGACTTGTGACTTGCATTCACCATGTCCATAATATTAAAACAAATTAGCTCTTCAGAAAGACCATAAGTATTCTTAGTCTGAAACCAAGAGGAAAAGATTTTCTTCGTAGTTTTTCAGGGTGAGGAAACTGTCATTCAGTGAAGAATATTCTCTGCATCCAAAGCATGTTTATCTCTGCAGCATCACAGGTGAGTTGCTTATTAAAATTTCTCAGGTTAATCTGTGGAATTATCCTAAAACACAATTCAGTCAAGCAATGTTCTTCAGCAGAAGAGAAAATGGTCTTAATAGATGTCTTCCTCATCCTTCAGTTAAGCACAGGATAATTTTTACATTATGTGGAGTAATTGCATTATCTCAGCTAATTCTTCATAATTATTGCTTCTCTGGCCAAGATGTTTTGATTTTCAGTTTGAGATTTAGATACCTAATAATACAGATTAAAGTAACACTGTGTGGTTGGTTACGTGAAGAGTTTCAGGTTTTATCATTAATCTGTGTAAGGTTAAGTATGTATATCTCATGAATACTAAAGAGTGTATTGATGCTATAGGCGTGGGTAGACCAGATACCCTCTACAGTGAGGCAGACATACTAAGCACACATAGTTTTAGCTAGAGTTTATATGAAGCATGTTGGATATCTGTTAAAACAGGATTGATGGGAAGTTAAAGAGCCACCAATCTATACCATAAAGTACATATTTAATAATTTAAACGTAAAATGATTATGAAATTAAAGGCAAGTGTCCATCTCAGTCTCACTTTTAAAAACTTCCATAAAATGCCGTTTGAACATTTATCTGAGATCATTCAGCTGTATTATAGGCACCTTAATAACTGAAATGTATATATGGGCTGAAAATCAAAACAGTTAAACACTTCATAATATTTACCAAAAGTTATGATGTTGACTTTAATACCTTTGGACTGTTGCAAAGTCCTTTCCTTCTGAAAATCACTATGATAAAAATGTATCTTAGTTGACTCTGTTCTAGGTTTAGTGTAATGTATTTTATCAGAATGACATAGTTTCCCTCAGAACAGAACTTTCTCATATACTACAATTCAGAAGTTATTTTAATCTGAAAACTTCTTTTTAATATTTACTTTTGGAAGAATACCCAGAAGGAAATGGCTCTTCTCATGAAATTTGAAAGGATCATGGAGTCCAGGTACCCTGATTACTTCTGCCATGGGTTAAATAGAGTAGCTAAAAGTTAATCGATCAGAAATGTGTCAATATATGTCTGAACAAACAATAGATTCCTTGACAGGAATGGAATATGAGCAGTAAGATAAATAATGTCGACACTGCTAAGAAATACATTTAAAAATGAAAAAGGGAATCAGGTTGAGGGAATGAGAAAAAAGTGAAAGTGGGCCAGTGTAGTTTTTGTTACTTATTGCATTTCCCCTCTCATAACTGAGGAGATAAACATTTAAGCACGATGGCTGTGTGTATTGGAATAGTCTTCCATCACTATCATATTAAAATGCGCCAAGAGAGGCAACCTCCCAGGTGCACCTACTGAAAATTAAAGATAGCTTTAGTATTTGACCCAGCTTCTGTGATGAAAGGAACAGATCTGTCAATTCAAATGGCTAATTTCATAGGATGTACCCTATAGGTTCTCAGTAAATGGGAGACTATGTGATTTCAAGCCTGTCACCAACCAGCATTGGGTTTGACTTTGATAGGCACTAGGAAAACCTGAGTAATGTGTTTTATCTCATTGGGTAAACATTCTTGATTCTATTTTATTTTCCTCTGAGTTAGTCCCTGAAAAACTAACATTTTCCATTTGATTATAATTTGCCTAGGAAGCCCGTCATGTATAATCTACAAAGCTGTAGTGCATATTATTTTATCGTCATAACAATAAGCATTTAAATTGCATTGGTTATTTTAAGGATCAATGGCTGAAATACATGTCCTTACTTCCTCTAGTGAATGCACACACATTATTTACCCAACATTCTCATAGCCATCATCACCAAGCCATTGAAGGGGCATTAATCTTGCAGTAAACATAAAAATCATCCACTTGTGCTGTGGGGAGAGCACTGAGACATGTCGGCTTTCAGTATCAGTGAATTAAATGCTGGGATAACTTTTTCTCTTGTCAAGTTGCTGTCACTTTGTTAAGAATTAGAGAATGCATGTTTCCTAAATTTATATAACAATATGCCAGTCTATTACAACTAAATGAAAATGAGCAATTCGGGGTTGTTTTCAGTATGTAAAAAAAAAAGGCTTATTGCATTGCTTTTGATTGTCTGATTATTGGACACTTGTATCTGTTTAATTGGCATAGCATATATTAAAATGTGACAGCTGCGGGTTATCTATGAGGAGATTCTTAATGCTGTGTCTTTATAGGAGTAAAACTCAAATTATTCTTCCTTTTATTCAAGAGGATATTGACTGTCAAACTCTAAAAGTATGTGTCTTCTTGGGCTCAAGAAAAACTGCACTGGCATGCTCAACTGTCTTTATACTACCAGTGGAGAAAATTGATGCAAATCCATGGGTACTGCCAACCCATTCTAGACTGGTTTCCAGGAAACCTTGGGAACCTAGTAGGGGTATTGAACACACATATGTAGGCAGAAGCATACCTTTCCTTCCTTTACTCTGAAACAGAGTACATAAGGGAGCAGATGGCTTACTGACCCAGTCCCTTCTGCCATTTCCTAAATATGAAAGTGGGTCCATGTTCACCTGGTAGATACTGGCTTTCTACTTGGTGCTATTTTTTTCCCTAAGTCAGTTACCCTGAGCAAGAGTCAGACCACCATGGGGGCATGAAATTATTTTATTAGAATATTGCTTTTTCTGTGTTTTCTTTTCATGAGAATGAAACTTGCTCTTGAACTGTCATTCAATTTTGTTCATTTTTCAGGATGGAAAGTTAAATATTTAAATATCTTAAATTTACAGAAATCTAATTATTTTCTGACCTAAGTTTTTTTCTGTTATTGTCATTATAGGTATAATATTGTAATAATATTTGAAATGTCATTTAAATAGTGTTCAGGAGAGCCTCAGCTGAATAGACCATGTCTATTTCATAAGTGCCACATATGTATGACTTTATTCTTAAAGGGAAGACATAACTGAAAATATACTATGCAAATCTGTCAAATACTTTTTAGAAGATCATCCTGATAATTTGCCTTCATTCTTCACCTTGAGAATATCACCAGACCCTAAGAAGTTGACCTCCAAATTGTTCTCAACCCTTTAATACCTCTCCCCAGGACCTCCACTTTTCTCTGATTTATTTTTCTTGTTACTGGACTGGCTGTCTCTGTAACCTTCTAAATGGCATTTTTGTATCACTTTTTCAGCTCCCCCGGTATATTCTTCATATCACAAGTAGAATGTTTTTCAAAATACAGATTTGATAATGAGCACCATGCTCTCCCACACATATGCCTGCAGCATGTAAGTGCCCCACACTTACACCTGCCTTTAAAACTTCTCACATTTCTGGTTGCTTTAGGAAAAACACACAGAATTCTTTGTGTAAAACCTACTTGACATCTTTTTTTCTAACTTGTTGGGTTAAATCTACTGAAGAAGAAAGGGAAACTTTTAGAATCTACACGGCAGTCTGATACCGCTTTTGTCAAATAGTGGTCGTGGGATTTTGTTCATTCAACTTTCACTGGTAGATTTCACCCTTTTTTGGTAGCTTCTCTTCTGTCAGGTTATTGTTCGGAAATCTGACCTCTGTTGAATAGACTTCTTTGGGTAATTTTTTAAATTAGGTGCCTGTGATTCCCAAGATTTTGAGGAAAAATATATACTGACAAAACAATATAAATTAATCTCATTTGGTACTTCTTTGGTGTTAAAGTCAGGTTGTATTCTGCCATACAAAGAAAAAACTATTTGTATTGATAGGAAATGTTCTGATTATATGTAAATGTTTATGCATATATGTGGGTATATATACATACATAGATAATACATTCTTGGGTCCTATAGATAATTTTTAAATAATTGCTAATGTACTAGTGGGTTTCATTCTTTATTGAGAAGCATTTTAGATATGATATATGTTTTATCTTTTAGAGCCTGTGTATGTGGCTCAAGGGATTAAACCCAGGGACGTTCTATCTCTGAGCTATAGCCCCAGTGCTTTTTATTTTTTGTCTTGAAACAGAGTCTCACTAAGTTGCTGAGAGTCTCACTAAATTTCTGAGACTGATCTGAAAGTGGCAATCTTTCTGTCTCAACCTACCAAGTACTGGGATCACAGGTGTGAACCACCACACCCAGCTGTTTCATTATTTTTATTGAGGCATATTAGTTATACAGAATGGTGGATTCATTGGGGGATATCATATATACATACAATAAAAGTGTAAAACAATTTAAAAAGTTGGCTTATTATAGTGAATTTTCTGTTATTTTGTTATTTTTTTTTTTAATATTTAGGATTAACAGCAAATTTTTTTTTTTTAATTCTTTATTTTTGAAACCGAGTCTCACTAAGTTGCGGAGTGCCTCACTAGGTAGCTGAGGCTGACCTCGAACCCAAATTTTCTGTTATTTTGAAAGAAAGAGTATCATTCTTTTTTATTTATCAAAATGAAAATCAGAAACATGAAATTATTTTAGTAGAATATTGATTTTTCTGTGTTTTCATGAGTATGAGACTTGCTCTTAAACTGTCATTCAATTTTGTTCATTTTTCAGGATGGAAAGTTAAATATTTAAATATCTTAAATTAACAAATCTAATTATTTACTGACCTAAGTTTTTTTCTGTTATTGTCATCATTGGTATAATATCGATAATAATATTTGAAATGTCATTTAAATAGTTGTGTTCAGGAAAGCTTCAGATGATTTTTTTGAAGAATATTTTCAGAGTTAGGGCAAAATGCCTCAGTACATATAGCTAACTGAAGCTTTGAGAATAAATCTTACACAACTGAAATTTTAATATAAGAATCTAAAGATTTTATAAAATAATCTATTCATGATGATTTAATAAATTAATCATAATTACTTATATATGATTTGAAACAATCTCAATCTTGTGGAAAAGTGGAAACCACAATAGAATGATCTTATAATGCCTGCCCTGTTTGAAAGTTGATTTCAGGAGTGGTGCCTCTTAGCCTGTATTATTAAAGCTGATCAACAAAGTCATTTTCCTACCTGACTGCAACACTAGGAAGTAGGCATTGATACAACACCATGATCCTCTAATCCTCAAGCCTCAGACCTCAGGCCACATTTCACCAGTTCTTGCTATGTGAGTTTTACCAGTTGTCCAATTCAGGTTTCTCTGTCCTCAAAGGTTCCAGTTCAGAATTATAATTTGTATTTGTCAACTTGGAAGAGTTCCTCATTCTTTCTTTGACTATCCTGATCTGGATAGTTTTCAAGATAACCAAGCTTGTTATTTCATAAAATATTCTCATTTGGGCTTTTGCCAATATTATCTATAATCATATTTAGGTTATGAGTCTTTTCTCAGGAATATCATTGAAAGTGATGATATGTTTATGATTTTGATTTATTTCATTACCAATGTTGTTAATTTTAATTTATTGATCAAGTCTGTTTTCATGAGCCTTCTCCAATGTAAAGCTATTTAATTTTCCTTTTGTAGTAAATAAATTCATATGAGGAGTTTCTTTTAGACTATATTCATACACCTCTCCAAAAACTTTTTAATTAATTAATTAATTAATTAATGGCACCATATACTCATATCTCTTAATCAGTGTGTTATAATGTCTCTCCAAAAAATTAATTTTTACATTGCCCAACATTTAGCTAATGAGAATCCCTTCAAGCTAAGTTTGGTGTCATTTTAATATGTCTCTGTCATTCTTCCTGTATTTTTTTCTATAAGGTAATTTCATGTATGTCTTACACCTTTTTTGCCCCATTGCTGGCTGGAATCAGTCATTTTTCCAAGGAGCTCTGTTTTCTTTTACTAGAGAGTAGTGTTAGAAGCCATGATCTATTCACAAAGTGTGATCATTGCTATTTAGTATTGCTGTCTTGGTTTACATTCCTAGGGAAAATATATAAAGAATATATGTGTGTGCCTATGCACCCTCATTTACAGTTATATTCATTTCTATATCTAATCATATGTATTTAAAACTAGGTTTTCATGCTATTACTTCCATTTCCAATCCAACATCATATAACATTTGAAGGCTTAGAAAACTTTTTTATGTTTGTTTACATTCACTACACTACAGTAAAGTAAACAAGAGGAAAGATTTTCTTATCCTTATTGATTAAAGCTTGTTAAGAGTTCTTAAATGTTATAAAGCTAACAAATAGTGGAAGCAAGAAGCAAGCCAAATTCTTTCCTTGTTCATTATTTCTGTCTTTGAACCTTTCTTAAAAAAACAAACAAACAAAAAAACCCAAATTCTTAGCCGGTTGTGGTGGCACACACTTGCAATTCCAGCACTTGAGAGGCTGAGGCAGGAAGATCACAGGTTTGCGACCAGCCTCAGCTACCTAGTGAGGCCCTCTGCAACTTAGTGAGACTCTGTTTCAAACTAAAGAATAAAAGATAAAAAAAAAAAAAAGAGCTGGGGATATAGTACATCTCGGAGGTATAATGCCTCTGGGTTCAATCCCTAGTACCCCCCCCCCACTAAAAAAAATCAAATTCTTGAACTTAAGCTCCATTTTTCCTAAAACTAATAAAGTTTATAGTATGACTTAAGTGTATATTTTTATAAAGTGACTAATTATCTTAGTATTAAAAATCAGGCATTCTTGTAGATTAATGTTCAGGATAAATATCATGATTCATGCTTGTTAGTAAATATAAATTAATAGAAAATAATGAGATTTGTGAAAGTGATGGTTATTACATTTTATTATCTTAAAGAGATTTATATCTCCAAGAAGGAAAAAAAGAGAGTTACTGTAATTCCTAAATACTGTCTTAAATATTCGAGTATTAATAGTGTTTCTAGGTGGGAGCAGAGAGTACTTTTTCTTTAAAAAAATTTCCTTGATGAATTTGTCTAATTTTAAATCAGTAAGGTGATCATTGGGTAAGAATAAACACTAATATCTGTATGGGTTAATTGACTTAATGCAATGTGAAATCCAGTACCACATTCAGACAAATGATAATTTAATCTAACTGGAGTTTGTGTTCTGCTATGTAGACATTACTTTGTAATTTGTACTATAATTGCATACATTACATCTAAAAAAGTTTGATTTATTCTGTGCCAAGAGTGCCTTACAAACTTGTCAACATGTGAAGATTATTTTGTAAATTGGAGTTTTGTTCTGGAGTGAGTCACTAGTTGGTATGCTGAATATTTAGTAGATGGTACTGAGATGTCTGTCAGCTTCTCAATGTCCAATTTTCTGTTCATGCACAGCATAAATGTACAAGAAATCCTGGGAAACACCTGTACCCAGTAACTTCCCATACGAGATACCTGAGTCCCTTCAGAAATAAAAGCTTCTTTGATTTATTTATGGCCAGATTAATTTGAGCATGCTGTTTATGTATAATAACTTGCAAAGAGGACTTTAGAATAAAAATTCACTGTATTTTGTTCATAATTACTTTCTGGGAACCAAATCTGATGTTTATTAAATATTCCATTTGGAATATAATTGATTAACTGTAAGTTTTCTCCTGGTTTAGATAATTTCTTTCTAAGTTAGAATAGCTTTTGACTTATAATTAAAAACTACCTTACTTATATGATTTTTTTTTCAATTTATTCATATGCATATCATTTAGATAATGGTACAGCAACTCAACTTTGCTGGAAATTGTCGACTTAGCTTTTATTTCATTGCTTTTTATTTTTCTGTTTTCAGACCTTTATTCAATTCACTTGTAGGAAGATTGATTTTGAATAATATGGTCATGATGTCAAAACAGTACAAATCATACCCTGATGCCATCTGGAATAGTGAGAATAAAAGCTTTATTTATATTGTTTTCTTTAAGAAAAGAAGAATAAATGTTCTTTCCCTCTGTTCAGGACAATATTCTATAAAGAAAACGGCTCTTGTTGATAGCCTAATACTGTGGTTCATTCCTGTAAGATAATGACTTAAAAATTCATTGTCATTCGAAAAAGCAGCAAACAATCCAACCACTAACATTGTGCCTTCCAACCTCAAAGTCTAATCTATTTCCTCAAAGCAAAGCTAGCCATTACTACCTTCGGTCTATGAATGTCTGGTTTTCTGGTTTGTGTTCTGTCTTTCAGTGTTTGCACATAGCAGAAGTCCTGCCATTAATACCACCTCCTAAATAATTAAATAGAAACTACAGAAGCATAAAAAAATGTGGACACAGTGATGAGTTTGAGTTCCCTGGGGAAATTTCTTGATTTTTATCATCCTTTCCACTTTCTTCCATTACTTACCTACTTTTTATTGACTAGCAGACATGGCAAAATTCAGTCTCTACCTAGAACCAATAAAAAATTCTTTAGATTGATATATAAATATTCACTCTCAAACAGTGAATATTTAGCAGAGTATGCTGACACACACCTGTAATCCTAGTACTTGGGAGGCTGAGACAGGAAGATCACAGGTTGGAGCCTAGTATGTGGTAACTTAGTGAGACTCTGTATCAAAGTAAAAAGGGCTGGCGGCGCATGCTTGTAATCCCAGCATTTGGGAGGCTGAGACTGGAAGACCCGGGTTCGAGGCCAGCCTCAGCTACCTAGCTAGGCACTCCGCAACTTAGTCAGACCCTGTTTCAAAATAAAGAATAAAAAAATAGGACTGGGGGCAGAGCTTGGAGGTAGAATGCCCCTGAGTTCAATCTCCAGCACCTCAAAAAAAAAAAAGCAAAATTAAAGGGCTGAAGGTGTAGCTCAGAGGTAGAATGCCTCTGGATAGAATCTGCAAAATAGAAAAAATAAGAAAATAAAAAGGTGAATTTATGTGGTCTTTTTAGTCATTATTACATCCAGGAGAATATTAATGTGTATTTCTTTCTGCTTAAAAAAATTAAAGGTGACCAAGTATTTGACATTTTTTTTATTGTGCCTTCCTTCCATCATGAGATGATTCCAATTAAAAGCTCATCACCAATCATGATGAACAGTTATATGAAGAACAGCAGTTGGTATAGAGAAACCTTGATAAAATTAAAATTAAATTAACATATCAAATCTAAAATGAATAGACTCTCTTTAATATTTACTACTGTATGACTAGAACAAATAATTTTGCAGTCTTTTTTATTATATCCACCAAAAATGAGAATAATGATATCACCCTTCCTTAACCTGAAGGAACCTTAAAAGGCTCAAATATTTATTTTTTTAAGATATACTGGGCATCATAGCACTTTGTAGTGTATAAAATGTTACATTAGTTCAATATGATTTTCATACTAGATTCCATTCTGTTATATGCTTGAGTATGCTCTTTAGAGCTGAACTATTTTAGTACTGTTCTACTAGCATGTGGAGATGCTATGCAGAGGTGTTTCTTGATTTATATCCTTTTACCCAAACATTTGTTTTCTGAGTATAAAAACAAATGTGGAAGGACAAAAGTATTCAAGAAAGTTATATAGGCTTTGTAACATGACCTGTAAGGAGTACTTAACTCCCCTTCTCTGAATAATTAAAAGAAATGTCTCTCATGATACATGGAAACACAGTTGGTTTCATTATTTTTCAGTCATCCACACCAAAGCTTTGCCATCCAAATATTTGGTGCTATTTTTGAAATTCATTTTGGAGAACAAATCGTCTGACAGTGTGGATTCTATTTATTTGTACCGTCGATTAATCAAAGAACATAAAATCACTTTCAAAGAGAGAAATAGTGGCCTTTCTGAGCTTTGAGGTTACTTAGCATTGAGATGGATCTTTAAATTCACTTATATGTCTAGATAACACCTGTTTTTCATGATTTGCGTGGACTATTTTTCTTCATTTGCTCTTTATTGCTGCAGTTCTCGTTATATCAAAACACATGCCTCTGTTCTACTTAGATCTATTGCTGTATCTTGGCCTGGAGTAAGTGCTTGTATGCTAGTATTTTATTAGATTCAGAACACTAGTGCCAGCCAGTGCTAGGCATACTTATAGCATTATCTCATTCAGTTGTTCTGCCTATGAATTGGGTACTGTTATTTCCAGAGAATCTAATTATTTGGAAAATACAATTAAATCACAGCAATATAGAGAGTCTCTAGATTACTTCATACTAAGTGCCTGGCTCAGCAAGACACAAAGGAGGCCTTCAATAAATATTTGTAGAATGAATGATGCCATCTATTGACTATCTAGTAGGTTTCTTAGAAATGTTCTTTTCCTTTAATATATAATATAACTTCCACAAATACTTTTTAGTAATCTTATTAAAATGTCTTACTTGACCACTTTATTTGGCCTTCTTAAGTCCACCGTATATTTAAATTTTCCATAATAATTTGTACTTCTTCATATGTAGGGAAACCCACCAATTTTAGTAACAAGTGAGAAATACTATATATGTGTTTTTAAAAAAAAAATTCCAAGCCAGGTGTGGTGGCGCACGCTTGTAATCCCAGCATTCGGGAGACTGAGACCGGAGGATCCAGGTTCGCGGCCAGCCTCAGCTACCTATGAGCCACTCCGCAACTTAGTGAGACTCGGTTTCAAAATAAAAAGAATAAAATATAGGGCTTGGGGGTATAGCTCGGAGGTAGAACACCCCTGAGTTCAATCCCCAGTACCGCAAAAAAAAAAAATTCCTGAGTCAGCTAAATGTGTGTTTGTATTGGTACTTGAGATTGAACCTAGGAGTGTTCTACCTCCAGCTACATCCCCAGCCCTTTTAATTTTTGTTTTGAAACAGGATCTCATTAGGTTGCTGATATTCTTGGTATGCGGCTGAGGTTGTCCTCAAACCTGCAATCTTCTTGACTCAGCCTCTCAAGTACTGGAATCATAGGCATGTACCACTATACCCAGTTGCTCTGAGACTTTTATTTAAGAAAGTATCCAGCATATTATAAGTCTAACATTTTCCTTATTTTGTTGTATTAATTAAAACTTCTCTCATAAGTTCCTCCACCTTTCAAAAGAAAAAAAAATCACTTTCACTCTCTGTAAAGTTATAGTATGTATTCTTACAACCTTAAGCTACCCAGTCACTTAGAAACGTTTCCTCCTGTCAGTGAAAGAAGCCCCAGAGTATTTGCCTCAATATACAACTGGGTCATCTACTAATTTATATTTTTATCATCAATTTGAACACCAAGAATTCTTTCTATAGGGATAACAGTATACTGTGGATACATATTCTATTTTGTTCTCTTCATTTTCATTGTATTCACAAATGAGGTTTTGCCACATGGCCCTAGTTTTAATTTGTAACTTACAACAATAGATGTAGGAAGACCTCCTGTAAAATGAAGAACGTAGGAACTAAACTGCATGCTTCTCATGTGGTAACTACAGTGAGTTAAAGAAAAGAACCACATGCACTTTATATAGCATAAATGATGGAAATGGTTTGCTGACTAAATAAAACTAGAGACTGTAAAAATAGTCATTAACAGACATGTTGTTAGTTGATAGATCTAGTACTCTAAAATGCTGTTAAAAAATAAAAAGGTATTTTAACATTGTTTTAGCTTCTTGATGGAATAATACTCAAATAGAAGCCAAATGCATAGCCACAAAACTACTAAAGGATGGTTAAATGTTAAAATGAGTGGCACTGAATTAGCTCATTGGGAATTCAGAGATGCCTCCTGAGTGCTGAATTTAAGACATCCTAAACATGTCTAATTGCAAGTATTTGTTGAACGTTATTATGGATACAAAGAAAATAATATCACAAAACGCCTGCCTTCCATAAGGTTGTAAGAGTTCACACATAATATGACTATAATAAAATATTTATTGGTATCACCAATTGGGGACTTGTAAAGAGGAGCCACTTTGAACTGCTTGGTATTCAGAAAAGTGATTTCAGGGGACAAATTCTCCAAGACAAGGCTGCTTTTCTCTTCCCTCAGATTCTGATTTTGCTTTATTATACTACCTTTATAGTCAAAGCTTTGGATATATAAATGTTTAGGTATACTTGTCAAAACTTTTGAGGAAGCCTACCACTGATTGACATGATTTTTCTTAGTAAACATATTGGGAGTTTCCAAGGTCCATGACAAACAGTCTGTCCTTCATTGACAAATTTCTTTAATCACTTGGGCCAATGTCAAAAAAACTAGTCTGAACTGGGCATGATGGTGCACACCTGTAATCCCAGTACTTAGGAGGCTGAGACAGGAGGATCACAGACTCAAGAGCAGCCTCAGCAATTTAGGGAAACTCAGCAACCTAGTGAAATCCTGTTTCAAAACAAAAATAAAAAATGGGATGTAGCCCAGAGGTAGAATGCCTCTGGGTTCAATCTCTAGTAAAACACACACACACACACACACACACACACACACACACACACATACACACACCCCCCCCCCCAACACACCCATAGTCTGGTGCAGTTGATTCTGCAAGAACCATACCAATATTAGGCAAGAAAATACTTGGGGGCACCTCAGAAGCCTGTAGATTTGTAGACAATTTAGAGTTTCACAGCTTCCTTTCAAATATGAAAGGTTCAGTGTTTATGGAATTGAAACAAAAATAAAGACATCATTAAAATTGTTTATGGACGGACAGTGAAACAGTGAAAGCAGTATAACTGAGAAAATTATGCAAAAGCTATTACTTGATTATTCACAGATATCTAAGACCTGACTTCCTATAAAACAGGGACAAGCTAATTTCTTTATAGATATCTTTTAAGTCCTGGGGAGGTCAGGGGTTGTTAACTGTTTGACAGCATTGGGAAGTTACTCTGGAAAATGCTGACATTCCTGTTTGTATTCCCTTAATGAAACTGAAAGTTTCCTATCAGCATATTTTATTAAGACACAAACAGTTGCAAAGAACATGCAATATTTCCAGGTCTATTATAGCTGCCATTCCAAACAAAATATGTATGACTCTACGATTCACTAAACACAAGTATGTAGTAATCTGCCCTTTAATGGACTCTCAAAATGACAGACCAAATGGCTTCATGAAGGTCAAGTCTGATTTAAATTGTTGATGAATTAGTAGCTAATTCTGCATGATTGGATATTAATATGGAACGGTGATAAGTAAGGCACTTTAAAGCTTAATGAGCACATTAATGAATAGGACAAAATGTTTTTCTTTTCACCTCATGTGAAAGTTTAAAACTACGAACATATTGACGATTTGTTAATTTTTGATGGCCTCTTTTTTCCTGCCAAAGTTTATGTGGTTAAAGTATTAAGGGTATTGATTTGATTCCCAAATTCCTAGTACCAGTCATTTGATAAACCATCAAAATTGACATTATCCAATAACCAAGGCAGTTTTATATAAATCACTAATAAATGTAGAGGGTGAAAAAAAGCAATTAACATCTTCTAAACTACACCCACTGAGATAAGCATTCCAATTAGAAATTTCATTATTTCTATAGTTCGTTTTATGTTGAATACTGAGTTTTATTGCCAAATACCTGACAGTCATGTTGGAAACCAGCCACAACTGTCAACGTGTAAGAGCTCTGGCTATTTGAATCTGTTACATTGTGATATTTCTCATGAAAGTTTAATGAAGAATGTGCATTCAAAGAAGTTCTGTGCAAAGAGGGGATGGATAGAATTCAATTACCCTTATTAAAAATAAGAAATGATTGCTCTTAAAATTCTCTGTCCAATTAGTATGCAAGAAAGATTATCTTTGTCATATAGGCGTGTATATGAAAAGGAGGCTCTGGAGTGTTATTTATGAGGCAAGAAGGAAAAGAAAGGTCATGCAAATATATTAGGCTACTTTCAGGAGGGCACAAGTCAATTTTGTCAGCTGTCCCCAAGGTTGAGGACTTCATTTCTTATAAATGGTTATTAAATCTAGATTTCCTTAGTAAGAGGCTATGGTAAGTGGCTCAACAATCTTAAGCCTGTGACACTTGCCACTGATCAGCTCTGAATATTGGCTTGCTTCTTCAGAGAGATGAACTTAGGGAAGGAAATTAAAGATGAGCCAGAGAGGTATTTATGCAGGTGCATATTACTAGTAGTTAACACCCTGCCAGGTAAGGGATTCAATGCTGTGGGGAATACAGAAACTACTCAGGAATTCCAGGGTTATATTTTAGTTAACCTAACTTGGTTGCTTTAAAAATGCAAAATAACAGCAAAATCTAAGTGCCCTTTTAGAAACTCATTTCTAGGTGAGGAAGACAGTGTAGTTGACTTTGTGGAAAAATTGAGGTGAATTATGTTTACCCTCTGAAGCATTTTGTGTCAATACCTGCCAAGTGAAATGTTTAGTAATATAGTATGTGTGATACAGCAGCTATTGATCTTCCCACTCCTCCTCTTCCTTAACAACAACATTAGAACTACACTGAAGATGTAAATATATTGGCAAAACTTTAAAAACATAAAGAAATGTCTGATGAAATTCAAGTTGAATGGATTATTAAAATAAATGTAGTCAAATTTGCACAGTACTCCTTATCTCATTTTTAATTGTTAACTTTCTCTTGGAGACTTAAAAAGTCATCTTGAAGCCAGGCATGGTGGCACATGCCTGCAATCCAAATATTTGGGAGACTGAGGCAGAAGGATTGCGCGCTTGAAGCCAGCCACAACAATTTAGCAAGGCTCTCAGCAACTTAGTGAGACCCAATTTCAAAATAAAATAGGACTGAGGGTGTAGCTCAGAGGTAAAATGCCCTTGGGTTTGATAACCAGCACCATACATACACACACACCCCACTACCAAAATCATAATCATCATCTTGAAATTACATTATTAACTACAATTTTTGACTCTTGTTTACTGAAGACGTCTGCTTGGCTAATGAGGTATAAGCCCTAGCATAACAAAGTATGTTACTGCTTCCTCAAAAGAGCCACTTCTTTCAATTTAAATAAAATGTAGCTCACTGAAGTTCACTATTTGCTTTTTTTTTTTTTTTTTTTTTTTTGGTTAATCCAGGTTTCACACGCAACATACCTCCAATCCTTTTGGACCTCTATCATGCCCAGCAGAAGCCAGAATCTATACTTTATTATTCCACCAATTTTCTCTTAAAATAACCCAGACTTGTTGTTCATTGAGCTTTTCTGTTCTTGAGAGCTTTATTTGGTGGTAGTATATTGACAGTCTTTCAGTATTCGCATTGAAAATCCCTCTAGTCCTTATTAACTCTTCTAGTCACCTGTCTACCAGTTCTTAGGAAATATTTAACCGGAGTCACACTTAATGTTTGGGAATCACTGGAGTTCATCTTAAAATTTGGAAATCCAGACTAGTGTAATGGCAAAGGATAAGGATACCAATGATATGTGAAAGAACCAATGGTCTAGAGAGATACAGTGATGATAATTGATACCTAAATCCACTGACTTATATGCATCCACTCCTTGGGTAGCTCTGATGAGGGAAAGATTAAATATATATGGGGGCATTTGAAGAAGCTTTACCAAAAAAAGGTGATTAGAACTGGGTGGTTTCCTTAATAGATGTGATTTGCCTGGAGGATGTGGGGAATTTCTATGTGGACTGAAGAAAACTTTCTATGGAGAATGTGATCCATGAGAGGTTGAGAAAAGTGAGACCTGATTTAACAGAGGACTTTGATAACCACATGTAGGAGATTGAATTTACTCTGTAAGGTATAAAGAGGAGGCCCAGGAGAACACATAGGACTAATTGACAGCTCAGTGGAGGCATCAAAATGTAACTTCTGCACTATAAATTTTAACAACTTCACATTCACAGAATCAACCATGGGTTCATAGATCATGCCTAAAGCTTGTCAGAGATATACAAGGAGAGACAAGATGTCATTTCTGATGGTTTATAATGCTTTGCTCACTGGTGTTTATTCTTTTAATTCATTATAGAAATGGTAGCTCATGAAAATTCATCAGTGGTCATGAGGGAGTGTTGATTAAATTAACACTAGGCCCAAATTGAAGTCAAATGTTTCATAATGACCACATTCTAATTTAGATAATTATTGCCCAATGAACTAAAATTCCTACAATACTTGCATAGAAAGCACCTTTCTAATCCTACTTGGAAGAGCTGGCAATGTGGATAATCAACATGGAACATGATTGAGATTTTTAGTAGACTTTAATTTCTCAAGATGATCTAGAGCCATTTGATATAGATAGGGAGAAGTTAACTTTGAATGAGTTGGAGGTTCAAAATTTAGTAATTCAAACTTTTTAAAAATACTTTTATTAGTGGATTGCAATTATACATCATAGGTTCAATGTGTTACAAACATGGTATAGACCTTTGAGATGGAGGTTCATATTCTTTTATCCTTAGGAATAGGTTTTTGTGTCATTAATGGGAAGTTGCTTTTTTGTTAAAAGCACTATGAGACAAAGTTTTGATTACTGAAACTCCCTACAAATTAATTCAGATTGAATCTTATACTTGTGTGAACAACACATCCAGTCATCTCTCAGTAACTGAGAGAGATTGATTCCAGGATAGACAGACACACACACACACACACACACACACACACACACATACACACACCAAAACCAAAATCTGTGCATGCTTAAGTCCCTTATAGAAAATGGTATAGTATTTGCATATAACTTCTATAGATTACCTGTAACATATAATAAAATGTAAATACTATGTGAATAGTTGTTATACTGCATTGTTCAGAGAAGAGAGACAAGAAAAAAAATGTACATATTTAGTCCAGAAAAAATTTTTTCAACCGGTTTTCAATTTTTAGTTGGTTTAATATACTCAATCTGTGGAGGCAGAATCAGTGGATACAGAGGTCCCATGTTGTATGTATTTTTACTTAAAACTTATGAGAAGAACATATCAGCTTGGAATACATATAGCTTATCCTGGCTCCTTGCCAACTCACTAATTTGCCCTCCCATGCACTCATTTATTTTTCATGCTAGTCCAGCTGAGTCCCATGCTATTCCCTCAATGAAAACATCCTTGAGTAATGGCCTACCCTTGTTGTACTTTCATCTTTCTAAAACCCTCTTTTCCTTTTTTGCAACTTGATCAGCCCGAGTTCTTCCTAAAGACCCATTATAGGATGGTAGCCACCATAAAGAAAGTAGCTACAGAAGATGTCAATTTTACTTTCAAAGATCAATAAAAGATAAAAATATTTGCA
>PVLC010012583.1:6123-16881 GCA_004027655.1 Graphiurus murinus
TTTTTTGTACTGGGGACTGCCCAGGGCATTCTACCTCAAAGCTACACCCCAGCCTTTTTTTTTAATTATTACTTTTTTTTTTTTTTTTTTTTTAATGGGGGACCTCACTAAATTGCTGAGGTTGATCTCAAACCTATAATCCTGTTTTAGCTTCCCAAGTGCTGGGATTATAGGCATGTGTCACTGCACCCTACAACACCTGTAATTTTTGTTGTTGTTTTTGTTTTTGTGTCTGATTCTGGGAATAGAACTCAGTAGAATTCTACCCATGAGCTACACTCCCAGCCCTATTTTGTGCTTTATTTTGAAACAGGGTCTCACTAAGTTGCGGAGGGCCTCATTAAATTGCTGAGGCTGGCCTTGAACCTATGATGCTCCTGTCTCAGCCTCCCAAGTGCCAGGACTACCGGCGTGCGCCACTGCGCCGGGCAGCATCTGTGTTTTTTTAAAGTACCCTGTGGCCAAGTGTGGCGATACAGCAATTGCTGTTTAGGGCACAGCTGAGTTAGGAGGCAGCGGCAGCAAAGCAGGTTAGAGGTGACTACAACGGGCTGCAGGATAATGAGGCACGCTACGGAGGTATGGGAAATAGATAAGAAGGATTTCAGTGAGAAAATGGAATTAGACGCGTTTTAGAAAAATCACCCTAAATGTGAACATATATATGCCCTTGGAAGGAGCATTTGATGGGGGTTAAGAGCCCCAATTTATGGGTGAGAAAATAACGCTGCTAGAGGTCAAGTGCTCTGCCTGGGAAAACTGCAGCAGGAGGAGACAGAGTTAAAGATTTGAACTCATGCTTGGGAGACCCAAAACCAGGCTTTTATGATAGCAAAGAAAACCGTATGCCCATGCAATAATGAGGCCACGTGCAGCTCGTAAATGAGCCATAAAAAGCCTGGCCCAAAGACATTTCAAAAACTGTCCAGAATACCGGAACGAGTCAACCTGGTAAGTCATCACCAGAAGTGGAAGGTTTCTGATATAAAATTTCAGGCATCTTAACCTCATTTCTCCAGCCATGCCTACGGTTTTCTCCATATAGACAACAAAACTTGCTGCAAGACGCAATCGCCCTCCCTCTGGCTCTGCTAACATAGCCACTGCTCTGCGGCACCTTCCCTCGTCTTGTGTCCAATGGATTTAAAAATTGATGATGACTACAGGATTGCTGCCAGACCTTCTGTGGTGTTTTGTTTTGTTTTGTTTTTTATTTATTTATTTATTTATTTTTTGCGGTACTGGGGGTTGAACTCAGGGGCATTCTAACCTGAGCCCTATTTTTTATTTTTTGAAACAAGTTCAAAGTTGCTGAGTCTGGCCTTGACCCTGCAATCCTCCTGTTTTGGCCTCCCGAGTCCTGGGATAACAGGCATGCACCAACAAACCTGGCTCTTTCTGAATCCAGCATTTATTGGTATCTTCCAACTTGACTCTGTACTAATATTCTAAAAATAGGGAAAACAATTTATCTAACCAAATTAAATTAATTACTATAGGTGCTTCCAAGGGCATCTTTGAAACAAATGCATCCCCAGTGAGAGACTCTATTAAACTCTTCTTGTATATATGACTATCATTATCAAACAGTTCACTTGCAAGGAAGGCCCATACTATATACCACTCTTTTTTTTTTTTTGGTACTAGGGATGGAACCCAGGGGCATTTCTATCTCTGAGCTATACTCTCAGCCCTTTTTATTTTGAAATAGTGTCTTGCTAAATTGCTGAGGCCTCCCATTTCAGCCTCCCAAGAACTGGGATTATAAGTGTGGGCCACCACACCTGGCTTTGAATTCTTTCATAACTTTTCAGAAAAAGTATTCATCTCTACTCATTCACAACAACCATATGAGCAGATACTACATTCCAAGTGCAGTGCTGAGGACTGACACTGTCCTGATTCCTACAGAGCTCAGAGTACTGAACTAACTTGGCCAGTTATTAAAACTAACTAAATGAACACCCTCCCTCCATCCTTCATTTATGTGTGGCACTGGAGATGGAACCCAGGGGCATTCTACCTCTGAGCTATACCCCCAGCCCTATTTTATTTTGAAACAGGGTCTCACTAGGTTGATGAGTCTCACTACTTGAAGAAGCTGTCCTCGAACCTATGATCCTCCTGTCTCAGCCTCCCAAGTACTGGGATTACAGGCATGCACCAACACACCCAGTTGGTTCTTTCCTTGAGAAATAAGTTCTCATTTTGTTAAATTAGCTATCAATACTTGGGAGGCTAAGACAGAAAGACCTGAGCAACTTAGTAAGGCCCTGTACAACTTAGAGAAACTCTGTTTAAAATAAAAAATAAAAGCCGGGCATGGTGGCATACACTTGTAATCCCAGTACTTAAGAGGCTGAGACCGGAGGATCCGGATTCACAGATTGTCTTAGTGAGGCCTCCGGAACTTACTGAGACCCTGTTTCAAAATAAAGAAATTAAAAATAGGGCTGGGGGTGTAGTTTGGAGGTAGAATGCCCTTGGGTTCAATCCCCAGTAAAATAAACAAACAAATGAATGAATGAATGAATGAATGAATGAATGAATGAATGAATGAATGAACGAACAGGGCTGGGAGTGCAGCTCAGAGGTAGAATGCCCCTGATTTCAATCCCCTTACTACCAAAAGAAAAAGAGAGAGAAAGAGAAAGGGAAAGAGAAAGAGAAAGAAAAGAAGGGAAAAAAGCAGTTTTGGTGGGGAGCCTGGCCATGCAGCAGCCGGCAACACAGGGCAGAGGAGTGCTGGGAAGAATCCCACCCTCGGTCTGTTTTCCACGACAACTGCGTTCCGCGTTTCGGTTTGGGGGTTATCAGACACACACTTGGGTACCCGTGACATCACCTTTTTATCTAAATGAGTCAGGCTGCTATTAACTTGGGACACACAGAATTGTAAGTAACACCAGAAGTGGGGTCAGGCTGACTGACTCCCACAGCGAGGGGAGAGAGGGGGCCAGGCTCCCCTCCGCCCTCCACACAGGCGGAACCCCAAAGCTGCCTCGTCCCAGCAGGCAGCCACAAGGTCCTTCCATCTGCGCTGCTGCTTTTCCAAACCCAGGGAATGTCACGTGCATTGAGGCACAATGGGTGACTTCGGTAGCACGTGCACTTACACACACACACACACACACACATACTCTCTCTCTCTCTCCTGTTATAGCCCTCATACTTCTTCACTCCTTGTGATTTTTTTTTTTCCGGTACTGGGGATTGAACTCAGGGGCATTCTACCTCCGAGCTATACCCCCAGCCCTATTTTTTATTCTTTATTTTGAAACCGAGTCTCACTAAGTTGCGGAGTGCCTCACTAGGTAGCTGAGGCTGGCCTCGAACCTGGATCCTCCGGTCTCAGCCTCCCGAATGCTGGGATTACAAGCGTGCGCCACCATGCCCGGCACTCCCTGTGATTTTTATTTTTGTGTACCACAGGAATACAACAAGTTAACAACATCTGTCAATACATAGATGGTAGCCAGGCATGGGGATTCAAGGCCAGCCTCAGCTGCTTAGTGAGGCCCTCTGCGACTCAGTGAGACACTGTTTCAAAATAAAGAATAAGAAATAGGGCTGGGAGCCGGGCGTGGTGGTGCACGCTTGTAATCCTAGCATTTGGGAGGCTGAGACTGGAGGATCTGGGTTCGTGGCCAGCCTCAGCTACCTAGTGAGGCACTCCGCAACTTACTGAGACCCTGTTTCAAAATAAAGAATAAAAACTAGGGCTGGGAGTGTAGCTCGGAGGTAGAATGCCCCTGGGTTCAATCCCCAGTATCTTGTCGGGGGTATGAGAAGAGCTCATGAGAAGGGCTTAACATTAACTTGACCACTCTGAAAGGCTCCTTAACTAGGAGAAAGATGGCCCAGAGAACAGGGGCCTGCACTTAACAACTGGAAAACTCACTGGGCATGGTGGTGGTGCACACCTGTGATCCCAGTGCTTGGGAGGCTGAGATAAGAGGACTGCAGGTTCAAAGCCAGCCTCAGCAGCTTAGTGAGCCTCTCAGTAACTTAGTGAGGCTCTGTTTCAAAAAAAAAGAGGAAAAAAAAACCCCCAAGCCTGTAAAACTCTAGAGTTGCTTAAAAAACAAAAATCATATGCATAGTATCATAATATTTTCTGAAAATATTGGAAAAATATCTGGGCTTTTGTTTGTTTGGTACCAGGGATTGAATCCAGGGGCATTCTACTTTGGAGCTAAACCCCAGTCCATTTTTTCCTTTTTTATTTTATTTTTTCCCCGGTACTGGGGATTGAACTCAGGGGCATTCTACCTCCGAGCTACACCCCCAGCCCTATTTTTTATTCTTTATTTTGAAACCGAGTCTCACTAAGTTGCGGAGTGCCTCACTAGGTAGCTGAGGCTGGCCGCGAACCCGGATCCTACGGTCTCAGCCTCTCGAATGCTGGGATTGATTACAAGCGTGCGCCACCACGCCCGGCTATTTTTTCCTTTTTTAAACAGGGTCTCACTAAGCTACTGCATGTTGGCCTCAAACCTGCATCCTCCTGTCTCAGCCTCTCAAGTACTAGGATTACAGGTATGCACCCCCATGCTCGACAAAAAAAAAACAAACAAACAAAAAAACTTTTAAATTCTCCTAGAGCCAATATTTCAGGTGTGCGGCCAGCTAGGTAATAAGGTGGTGGGGGTGGGGCAGCATGTTGTATCCTAGCAACACCAGGGTCTTCCCTGGCTGCCCATGCTCACTGGCATATGACCTGGCTCCTTTCCTTTTCCTGCTTCTCTCTCAGAGGCCCCTGATCTGTACACACTGTAGCAAACGAAGTGGAAAGGAGTAAGACCCTATTTCGACCTCTCTTCTACACTCCCTTCCTCAGTTCTTTTATTTACATCTTGTGTCACTGGCTCAGCTCAGATCTTTGGAAGGCCTCTACCCTTCCCTCAGATTGGAAATCTGTGATCCCCGTTCTCCAGTTCTTCATTTCCTCTCAAGAATAAAAGAGGGAGGCTGGGCATGATGGTGCATTATCTGTAATCCCAGAAGTTGGGAGGCTGAGACAGGAGGAGCGCAGGTTTGAGGCCAGTCTCAGTTACTTAGTGAGGACATCTGCAACTTAGACCCTGTTTCAAAATAAAAATAAAAAGTAGGGTTGGGGTGTGGCTCAGAGGTAGACTTCCCCTGGGTTCAATCCTCAGTACCACAAAAAAAAAAAAAAAAAAAAAAAAAGCTAATAATGAATACTACATTTACATACAGAATTACATTAAAGCTTTTATAAGTGATGAAAGATTAAGCTGTACTTGTGGTTTCATCACTTCAGCCTGACTAGAACATTCTGTGGTTGATGTTAACATCTAAATAAATGAACAGGTCACATTTACACAACTACTACTAATCAAATACTGCACTGTAATTTGAGTAAACAGTCCCATTTTTAGGCATCTTCTGGTGTTAGATACAAGAAATAAAAATAAAGCTGTTGCAGGAGTGCAAACTTGTAATCCCAGCTACTTGGGAGGCTTAAACAGGAGGATAGAAAGTTTCAGGCCAGCCTCCGAAACTTAGAGTCTATCTGGAAATAAAAACGGCTGGGAGCTGGGCGTGGTGGCACACACTTGTAATCCCAATACTTGGGAGGCTGAGATAGGAGGATCACAGGTTTAACAACAGCAACTTAGTGAGACCCTGTTTCAAAATAAAAAATAAAATAGGGCTGGAGGTGTAGCTCAGAGGTAGAATGCCCCTGAGTTCAATGACCAACACCAAATAAATAAATAAATAAAGGGCTGGGGGTGTATCTCAGTGGTGCTTGCCTAGCATGTGGGAGGCCCTGGATCAATGCCCAGTACCACTAAATAAATAAATAAAACTATCAGAAGCTGGGCATGGTGGCACACGCTTGTAATCCCAGTACTTGGGAGGCTGAGTCAGGAGGATCGCAGGTTCAAAGCCAGCCTGGGCAACTTAGTGAGGCCCTTAGCAACATAGTGAGACCTTGTTTCCAAATAAGAAATAAAATTGGGCTGGGGATGTAGCTTGGAGGTAGAATACCTCTGGGTTCAATCCTCAGCACCAAAAATAAATAAATAAATCTACCAGGTTTTTAAGAACTTGGTCTGATGGAATAACAAACACAAATGACCATTACAGAACGTGACACACGTTGTAAAGAGATGTATTTATAAAGTGCCAAGGAGCTGGGCATGGTGGTACTGCTTATAACCCTAGTACTTGGGAAGCTGAGGCAGGAACATAGCAGGTTCAAGGTCAGCCTCAGCAACTTAGTGAGACCCTGTTTCCAATTTTAAAAAAATAGGGCTGGGTTGTACGTAGCTTGGAGGTAAAATGGCTCTGGTTCAATCCCCAGCACCATAAAAATAAATAAAGCCCCACGGGACACAGGACAGCGCCACGTGGGTTCTTGAGTGCCTGTGCTAGGACTTCACTCCAGACCTGTTAGGCCCCAGCCCCTGGAGGGCGCCAGCTCTGTGAGCTCTGAAGCCGGGGCAGAGGCTGGGAGAGGCTGAGAGAGGGACCTTCCAGGCCCTGACTGAACACAGTAAGCCACGGGGTGGACCAACAGACGCACATAGGTTATAGGGATCTGTGTGTCACATAAAGAATGTGGGTCCTTAATTCTAAGGACATCTGGGGCCTGAGGTTTTTAAACAAAAGAATATGATGATTAAATCTACATTGGAGAAGGTATCTCCATGGCCACTGATGAAAACTATCAGTGGTGAAGCTGTAAAACACGCCTGGTTCCTGGCATCTGCACGCAGGTCTGCATACGAGCAAAACTGCACAGGCGGTAAGTGGAAGCGATGTCAGCCTCGCAGAGCCGCCGAGGAGGCAGCTGAGGATGATGCTTGGGCAGGGGCTTCGAAGGCTGGAGAATGAACTCGGGCTTCTCCTCTTTGCCTCCAAGAAACAGGGGACCTGGACAAGGGACTTAACCATTTGAAGTTTCTCTCCCTCTCCCTCTCCCTCTCCCTCCCCCCCCCCCTCTCTCTCTTTCTTTCTCCCTCCCTCTCTTCTGGGACTTAACCATTTGAAGTTTCTCTTCCTCTCCCTCTCCCTTTCCCTCTCTCTCTCTCTCTTTCTTTCTTTCTCTCTCCCTCCCTCTCTTCTGGTACTAAAGGTTGAATCCAGAGGCATTCTACATCTGAGCTACACCCCCAGCCCTATTTTATTTTATTTTGCAACAGGTCTCACTAAGTGGTTGAAGTTGGCCTTAAACTTGTAATCCTCCCATCTCAGCCTCCCAAGTACTGGGGTTACAGTGTGTGCCACCACGCCCAGCTTAAGCTTCTCTTTTGAACAATCACTGACATACTTTATAAGGTTGGCTGTTATCATTATTAGTTAAATTTTATTTACTTATCGGGACAGGGGATTAAACCCAGGGGCATTCTACCTCCAAACTATACCCCCAGCTTCCCTTTTTTTATATCATTATTTTTTGAAACAAGGACTCTTAAGTTGTTGAAACTGGCTTCAAACCTGTGATCCTCCCAAGTACTGGAATTACAGGTGTGTAACCATGCCCAGCAGTTTTAGTCTATCTTAAAAATTTCCACAGCACAGAATAGGAAGCAAAAAAAGAAACTAAATTCATATGTTAAATGTAAATAGTCCAGAGTATCATACATAAATTTGGCTTTCTACCTGTTTATTTTGTATAAAACACATGCTCATAATATTGGGCACATTCATTCATATCATTCCTAAAATTTATTTCAAAGTCAAATGTAAATTACATAATTTATTTGTACTTTGGTTGTTTTTTATTATTGGTATCATTTCCCTGGGCAAATAGCTATGTTATGTTTGCACTGAAACTTTGTCCCCTTAAGAATTCTGAATGTGCCGGGCATGGTGGCGCACGCTTGTAATCCCAGCATTCGGGAGGCTGAGACTGGAGGATCCGGGTTCACGGCCAGCCTCAGCTACTTAGGGAGGCACTCCGCAACTTAGTGAGACCCGGTTTCAAAATAAAGAATAAAAACTAGGGCTGGGGGTGTAGCTCAGAGGTAGAACGCCTCTGAGTTCAATCCCTAGTACCGCAAAAAAAAAAAAAAAAAAAAAAAAAGAATTCTGAATGTCATGTTGTAAACTTTCTATAATAAGTGAAAAAAATTTTCCTAAGGGCCCTCTCCTTAGCTGTTGATCAGCTCAAGGGGAAAATAAAATCATGAGTAACTGGTCCTTCAGTAAGAAAAATGACCCTTCTGCAAGAAATGATATAATTCCTTATCCATGAACCCAAAGACCTTCTGGCAACAGTTTATTAAGATATACTGCAGCTGGGCATGGTGGCTTACGTTTCTCAGTACTCAGAAGGCTGAGAGAGGAGGATTGCAAGTTTAAGGCCAGCTTCAGCAACTTAGTGAGGCTCTGTTTCAAAAAATTAAAGAATAAAATAGAGTTGGGGGTGTAGCTCAGAGATGTAGCCCAGGTGTAGCCCCTGGGTTCCATCCCCAGTACCACACACACACAAAAAATAATAAAGATACACTGAGGCCAGGTGTGGTGGTGCATATCTGTAATCTCAGTACTTGGGAGGCTGATATAGGAAAATCGTAGGTTCCAAGTTAGCCTCAGCAACTTAGGGAGACCCTGTTTCAAAATAAAGAATAAAAAATAGGAGCTGGGCATGGTGGCGCATGCTTGTAACCCCAGCATTTGGGAGGCTGAGACCGGAGGATCCGGGTTTGCAGTCAGCCTCAGCTACCTAGTGAGGCCCTCCACAACTTAGTGAGACCCTGTTCAAAATAAAGAATAAAAAATAGGACTGGGGGTATAGCTTGGAGGTAGAATGCCCCTGAGTTCAATCCCCAGTACCACAAAAAAAAAAAAAAAAAAGTTTTAGTACCTGAAATTTCAAATACACACCTAAGAATGATCACATCACCACTCCAATCTGTTCATTAGCCTTAAAAAACTACAGAGAAAAGAGCAGGATGCGGCAGCACAGGCCTATAATCCCAATACTTGGTAGGCTGCGACAGGAGGATCACAGGTTCAAGGTCAGCCTCAGCAACCTGGTGAGACCCTGTTTCAAAATCAATGAATGAGCCAGGCATGGTGGCGCATGCTTGTAATCCCAGCATTAGGGAGGCTGAGACTGGAGGATCCGGGTTCGTGGCCAGCCTCAGCTACCTAGTGAGGCACTCCACAACTTAGTGAGACTCGGTTTCAAAATAAAGAATAAAAAAATAGGGCTGGGGGTGTAGCTCGGAGGTAGAATGCCCCTGAGTTCAATCCCCAGTACTGCAAAAAAAAAAAATAGAGTGAGACTAGCCAGTCACAGAAAGTGAAGGGCCATATGTTTTGCCTCATATGCAGAAGCTGTGGGTAATCAGGATACCAGAGGGTCTTTAGATAATGGAGGAGAAACCCCAGTGGAACCAGGGAGGTGGTCCAGGGAGGGTTGGGGGGCCGAGAAAGGGGGAATTAAGGGAGGAATCACTCCCCTCGCCATTATGTACCTATGTGAGAATGCCAATGCCAAGTGCTCTGTGCATGTATGTCACTATCATTCTGAACTACATTATGTGAGATTATAATGCACCGATAAAAGTATAAAAATAAAATAAAAAGGGCTGGGGGTACAGCTCAGAGGTAGGACTCCTCTGGGTTAGTGTCTCTTTCTCTGTGTCACACACACCCTATGGAAAAATTATTACTCCAGAAAAGCATCGAGCACAAGCCGGGCGTGGTGGCGCACGCTTGTAATCCCAGCATTTGGGAGGCTGAGACCAGAGGATCTGGGTTCGAGGCCAGTCTCAGCTACCTAGTGAGGCACTCTGCAACTTAGTGAGACCTGGTTTCAAAATAAGGATTAAAAAATAGGGCTGGGGGTATAGCTCGAAGGTAGAATGCCCCTGAGTTCAATCCCCAGTACTGCAAAAAAAAAAAAAAAAAAAAAGCATGGACCAAATCAAGGACACTCAAGATCACCGATTCACGTCGCACTGTTCAGGCTTTCAGATGCCGTAGGTGACCGGCTGCCGAGGTGTCCTGACAAGCTGCTCCCACGGCTGAGCTCCTGGATGGCCCCCCAGCCTCCCACTGCCTCTTCCACCGTCCCTGCTCAGAAGACCACAAGGCCAAGCTCACCCTCTCTTATTTTTGTTGTACTAGGGATTGAACCCAGGGGAATTCTACCTCAAGGCTACATTCCCAGCCCTTTCAAGTTTTTGTTTTGAAACAGGGTCTTGCTACATTGCTGAGGCTGGCCTCGAACCTGCAAGTCTCCTGTCTCAGCCTCCCAAGGACAGAGGTATCTGGCATGCTAAAGCCAAGTTCTTGATGCTCCCCTGCTGCCAGATGCAGGCTGCCTTTGCTCCAAGTGGACACCCAGGAGTGTGGCGAACAGCTACAAAGACAATGAGAAACTGTTTTCGTTGGCCCCGAATGCTACGTATGCGTTACTAAACATCCATACTTTCAGCCAACCAAAAGGTTAAGACATGCTGAGCAGTGCTGTGCTTCCCTTTGCAGGTTCAGACACACATTTCTGGCAGCACAATTTTCATTTTAACGCCTGCATGAAGATATGTTGGCAAAGTCGGGTATGGTGACACACGCCCATAATCCCAGTACTTGGGAGACTAAGATGAGAGGACTGCAGGTTTGAGGACAGCCTCAGCCACGCAGAGACCCTGTTTCAAAATGAACAAAACAGGGCTGGAGGTGTAACTTGCATGGAGAATGCTGCTGGGCTCAATCCCCAGTACCACGCACACACAACAGGTATGTCGGCAAAATTGTTAATACAAGAAAATTTGC
>PVLC010012583.1:24824-38842 GCA_004027655.1 Graphiurus murinus
CTGGGGATTGAACTCAGGGGCATTCTACCTCCGAGCTACACCCCCAGCCCTATTTTTTATTCTTTATTTTGAAACCGAGTCTCACTAAGTTGCAGAGTGCCTCACTAGGTAGCTGAGGCTGGCCGCGAACCCGGATCCTCCGGTCTCAGCCTCCCGAATGCTGGGATTACAAGCGTGCGCCACCACGCCCGGCTCAGAATTCAATTTTTAACAACTCTGTTAAAGTATTAGAGAAAGCAGGTGTGGGGGTACACTCTTGTAATCCCAGTACTTGGGAAGCTGAGACCAGCCTCAGCAAGTAGTAAGATTTTTTTTTTTTGCAGTACTGGGGATTGAACTCAGGGGCATTCTACCTCCAAGCTACACCCCCAGCCCTATTTTTTATTTATTTATTTTTTTGCGGTATTGGGGATTGAACTCAGGGGCATTCTACCTCCGAGCTATACCCCCTATTTTTTTTTATTGTTTAGTTTTGAAGCAGGGTCTCACTAAGTTGCAGAGTGCCTCACTAGGTAGCTGAGGCTGGCCTTGAACCCGGATCCTCCCAAATGCTGGGATTACAAGTGTGTGCCACCACGCTCGGCTAAGTAGTGAGATTCTCATCAACCCAGCAACACCTTGCTTCAAAATAAAAATAAAAATAGGTCTGAGGGTGTAGTTCAGAGGTAGAATGCCCCAAGGTTCAATCCCCAGTATCTCACACACACACAAAAAGTATTAGAGAACGGTATGCATCCCCAGGTCCCAAACCCGCACAACTTCCCGTCCTTCCTATGAACACCTCTGCCCTGCAGGACTCCCCACTGAGGTGCTGGGGTGGGACATCGCCTTGCCCCCAAGACTCATCATCTGTGCTGTGTGGCTCGGACTCTAGGAAGAGACCTGTAATCACATGCATGTATGATTTAATGAGCTCGGATGAGCTTTTAGCCTACAGAGGAGGAGGTTTCCCAGAGGATTAGAAGCAAATTCTGACCCCAGTTCCGAGGTCTTTTGTTTCAGTTCAGAGCATGGCGGTGTAAGCGAGGCTGAGTAAGAATGGGCTCATTATGAAACCCTGTCTCCCTTCACTGGTGACAGGGAATGTGTCAGAGGTCTCCAGCGGGTGCCAGCATCTCTACTCTACCACAACCAACCATCTGCGACGGTTTTAGGACTGGGGGAATGTCTCTGGAAGCCCTGTCTATTTAACATCCTTAGGTCCATGTTCACTTGTTGGCAAACGGAACTTCACCAAGCCAAAGCGTGTGAACCAGAGACATACTCCAACACACCTTCCCCAGGGATCCTGCGGCACAGATCACAGCTTTCGTATCACGCTGATGGCGAAACGAGCTCCTCCGTGATTCCAGGACTCAAACTGCCAAAACGGCTTGGGTGCCAATGCAGAAGGACTGCCAGCAACGGACAGCTGGAAACGCGACAGTCATTCCTCTGCTTCCCTTCACTTTCTCAAGAGGTAATGAAGGCGTTCAGTAAACCATCAAACCTAAATTAGGTTTTTGTGTTTGTGGGTGGTTTTTTTGTTTTGTTTTTTGTTTTCAGTACTGGGGATTGAACTTGGGGCATTCTACCTCTGAACTACACTACCAGCCCTATTTTATTCTTTATTTTGAAACCGAGTCTCACTAAGTTGCGGAGTGCCTAAGTAGCTGAGGCTGGCCGAGAACCCAGATCCTCCAGTCTCAGCCTCCCAAATGCTGGGATTACAAGCCTGCGCCACCGCGCCCGGCTGTGTCTGTTTTAATTTTTTAATTTAACAAATATGTGCTGTTGCCAGGTGCGGTGGCGCACACTTGTAATCCCAGCATTTGGGAGGCTGAGACCGGACGATCCGGGTTCGTGGCCAGCCTCAGCTGCTTAGTGAGGCACTCTGCAACTCAGTGAGACCCTGTTTCAAAATAAAGAATAAGATAGGGCTGGGGATGTATCTCAGATATAGAAAGTACCTGGGCTTAATCTCTAGTACTAAAACAACAAAAAAGAAATAAAACAAAACAGCTGGGTGTGGTGGTGCGAGCCTGTGAACCCACTACTTGGAAGGCTGAGATAGGAGGATCGCATGGTTGAGGACAGCCTCAGAAATTTAGCAAAGACCTCAGCAACTTGGTGAGACCCTGTTTCCAAATAAAAAATAAAATAGGACAAGGGATATAGCTCAAAGGTAGAATGCCCCTGGGTTCAATTCTCAGTACCAAAAATAAATAAATTAAAAATAAAATAGAAGCCGGGCGTGGTGGCGCACGCTTGTAATCCCAGCATCCGGGAGGCTGAGACCGGAGGATCTGGGTTCGCGGCCAGCCTCAGCTACCTAGTGAGGCACTCCCCAACTTAGTGAGACCCGGTTTCAAAATAAAGAATAAAAAATAGGGCTGGGGGTATAGCTCGGAGGTAGAATGCCCCTGTGTTCAATCCCCAGTACAGCAAAAAAAATAAAATAAAATAAAATAAAATAGAGATGGGGACTGTAGTGTGGAGGTATAACACCCCTGGGATTCAATCCTCAGCATGACAAAAAACATGCTCTCCACTTATGACCTCAGTTCCACATCCTACCACCTTCTCTATAATTGTGCTTAAAAAACATTACATCTCCCTCTCATGCACTTTTATTGTTTTCCATTTGCTTCCGCTAAGTCTCCACAGCACACTCACAAGTTCTCATGTTTTTAAAGGCCCAAGATTTCTTTGACCCTGTACTGCTTTCCAAGTCTTGTGCTCACTCTCCTCCGTGTGTGTGTGTGTGTGTGTGTGTGTGTGTGTGTGTGTGTGTGTCAAGGGTGGCACTGGGAATTGGACCTAGGGGCATTTGACCTCCAAGCTATACCCCCAGCCCTATTTTATTTTTATTTTTCAAACAGGGTCTCACTAGGTTGATGAGTCTCACTACTTGCTGAGGCTGTCCTTGAACCTGCAATCCTCCTGCCTCAGCCTCCCAAGCACTGGGATTACAAGTGTGTGCCACCATGCCCGGTTCTCTTCCTTCTTTGCTGCTGCTACCTCCAGGTCTTCTTCATTCACCATCCTCAGAGGACAATTCTAAACTCTCCTCTTCCCTGGACGATCCTCTGCACTTGACCATCAGCACAACTTTTTTTCTTCTTAGAACTGGGGATGGAACCCAGGGGCATTCTACTTCCGAGCTATACTCCCAGCCCTATTTGTTATTCTTTATTTTGAAACGGTCTCACTAAGTAAGGGAGGCTGTCCCCGAACCCAGATCCTCCTGTCTCTGCCTCCCAAATACTGGGATTACAAGCGTGCCACCACGCCCGGCCCCGACTTTCAAATCTAATTCGGACTTCCAAAGCCAGCCCAGCCTCAGCGCCCTTGCCAGGCACACATCCCAGGCACGGCGCGCACCACGCTGAGGATGGAAGCACGGGGTGCCTGAGCTGCTCTGCACCCAGGTCCTCGGAACCCGGCCAGAGAGAGGCGGTGCCAACCTGCCGAGGAGTCGAGGCGCACAGGGGGTGCTCACCGTGCTGTCCTTCAAAGTCTTGTTTTCTTTTTTGTGGTGCTGGGGATTGAACCCAGGGACATTCTACTTTGAGCTGCATCCCTAGCACCCCCCCCCCCTTTTTTTTTTTCCCAAACAGGGTCTTGCTTGGCTTCTGAGTCTCACAACATTGCTGAGGCTGGCTTCAAAACTGAAATCCTCCTGTCTCAGCCTCCCAAGTACTGGGATTACAGGCATGTGCCACCATGCCTGGCTCGTGAATTCTTCTGTAGCTTTGAAATTTTTCAAACTAATAAAGGTGGGAAAAATATGTAGGGTCAGAATCAAAGACAGAAATCACTGTCCTTACCTTTAAGAGAATTGATAATCTACTTAGTCTAATCTTATCTAAAAGTACGTAGATCTGAGAGTTTAATGCTGAGGGAATAATAAACTCAAATATACAATCAAACTGCAAATATTTACTAAGGGCCTACTAAGTGGAAGTGACATGTTAAACGTTGTGTATGATCAACAAAGCAAATAATTAAACCATTTTTCACCCTTGGGGACAGAATCTTTACCTCCTCCAAATCAATTCATTTTCCTGTCTTGTCTACTTCTGCTAATGGCACCTCCACCCTCCCCAATGCCCAAAAAACCTCTGCATCCTTTTTTTTTTTTTTTTTTTGCGGTACTGGGGAGGGCATTCTGCCTCCGAGCTACACCCCCAGCCCTATTTTTTATTCTTTATTTTGAAACTGGGTCTAAGTTGCGGAGTGCCTCACTAGGTAGCTGAGGCTGGCTGCGAACCCGGATCTTCCGGTCTCAGCCTCCCAAATGCTGGGATTACAAGCGTACGCCACCATGCCTGGCCCTCTGCATCCTTTTTAAGGTCCCCGTAACCTAAATCGGCAGCTAAATTCGCTGGATACTGGTACTGGGGATGGAACCCATGGGCATTTGACCTCCGAGCTACAGCCCACCCTGAATTTATTCTTTTTTTGTTTGTTTGTTTTTGTTTTTTGGGGTAGTGGGGATTGAACCCAGAGGCATTCTACCTCTGGGCTATACCCCCAGCCCCGTTTATTTATTTATTTATTTATTTATTTATTTATTTATTTATTTATTTATTTATTTATAGTTCAGTACTGGGGGTTGAACTCAGGGGCATTCTGCCTCCGAGCTATACCCCCAGCCCTATTATTTATTCTTTATTTTGAAACAGGGTCTCACTAAGTTGCGGAGGGCCTCACTAGGTAGCTGAGGCTGGCCTCGAACCCAGATCCTCCGGTCTCAGCCTCCTAAATGCTGGGATCACAAGCGTGCACCACCACGCCCAGCTCCTATTTTTTATTCTTTATTTTGCAACAGGGTCCACTAAGTTGCAGAGGGCTTCACCATGTAGCTGAGGCTGGGTGAGAACCTGCGATCATCCTGTCTCAGCCTCCCAGAGACTGGAATTACAAGCATGCGCCACCATGCTGATTTTATTCTTTTATTATTTATTTACTTGTTTGTTTATTTATTTTGCAGTACTGGATTGAACGCAGGGGCATTCTACTTCTGAGCTGCACCCCTAGCCCTATTTTTTATTCTTCATTTTGCAACAGGGTCTCACTAAGTTAAGGAGGGCCTCACTAAATAGCTGAGGCTGGCCCTCCTGTCTCAGCCTCCCAAGTACTGGGACTGCGGGTGCACGTCACCATGATGGGCTTCTCCTCTACACTTTAATGGCCACATGGCTACCAACCATGCCGAAGCCCTCTGTCCTCCCTCCTGGACTACTGCAGCAATCTCCAAGTCTCCTGTTTCCCACCAAGACCTACCCAGTCCTTAACTTTGTCTCTACCCAGATGCACAACTCTAAATTACAGTTCCTGCTCAAAAGAATTACTTTTAGCCAGGCATGGTGTCACACGCCTGTAATCCAGCACTTGGGAGCCTGAGACAGTAGGATCACAAGTTCAAGGCCAGCCTTAGAAATTCAGCAAGACTCTCAACAAACTAGTAAGACTGTTTCAAAACAAAAAATAAAACCGGGCATGGTGGTGCATGCTTGTAATCTCAGTACTTGGGAGGCTGAGACTGGAGGACCACAGGTTCAAGGCCAGCCTCAGTTACTTAGAGAGACCCCCCTGCAATTTAGTGAGACACTGTTTCAAAATAAAGAATAAAAAATAGGGCTGAGGGTGTAGCTGGGAGGTAGAATGCCCCTGGGTTCAATCCCTAGCACAACACCCACACACACCCACACAAAAAGCTGGGTGTGGTGGGGCATGCTATAATCCCCTGGGGAGGCTGAGGCAGGAGGATCATAAATTCAAGGCCAGCCTCAGCAACTTAGACCCTATTTCAAAACAAAAAATAAAAAAGGGGTGGAATGTAGCTCAGAGATAGAATACCCCTGGGTTCAACTCCCAGAATCAGAACAGATAAATAAATAAAACATAACCTAATTAATTAGTAAAGCAATAAAAGTAGGGAAAAAAAAGTTCTCACTGGAAGATGTCTTCAGAAAATGAAGCAGTCATTACTTGTAAAGGATAATATATAATATATACTTTTTTTGTGTGTGTGTGTGGTACTGGGGATGGAACCCAGGGGCATTTTACCTCCGAGCTACAGCCCCAGCCCTATTTTTTATTCTTTATTTTGAAACAGGGTCTCACACTAAATTGTGGAGGGCCTCACTAAGCAGCTGAGGCTGGCCGCAAACTCAGATCCTCTGGTCTCAGCCTCCCAAATGCTGGGATTACAAGCGTGCCCCACCATGCCCGGCTTACATTTTTTTGCAAAATAAAGATAACTTGTATTTCTCTGAAATCACATTTTTCTTAAAATCCTTAAATATACTGAGGTTTGCCCACCACCAACTGCCCAACCGCCTTGTAGATTACAAGTTCTCCACATCACATGCAATGCTCAAAGTTTCACCTTTAAGGGGTAATTAGGAGCATTTCCAAAGATAAAGTTCTACCTGCCTCAGAAACACAGATTTTGTACAGACTGAAATGTACTTAATCCTATTTTAAATGACTAATACTATGAAAATCTTCAAATTGCTTACAATTTTGAATTTGATGACACTTATTCACAGGAAAGCCATTACATGTTTTAATAAATGATATTAGTTTTGGCTGGGTGTGGTGGCACATGGCTATCATCCCAGTACTTGGGAGGCTAAAGCAGGAGGATTACAGGTTCAAAGCCAGCCTCAGCAACTTAGTGAGACCCTGTTTCCAAATAAAAAATAACAAGGCTGGGGATGTAGCCCACAGGTAGAAGAGTCCCAGGGTTCCATCCTCAGTATCACAAAAATAAAAATAAGTAAGTGATATTAGTTTTTAAATTATGCTTTAAAAACAGTGTAATCTGATCGGCTTGAGCTGTCTGAACTCACAAGGAGGCAACCAGAGCAGGAGAGACAATACCAGACGGTAATAACGACCCAGCACAGACCTACCCGGGGGAAGGTCCACGAGTCCTCAGGCTTCATATGAACAGCTGTTAGTATTTCTCCACTTTCTCAACCAATTGTAAACATTATTAGCCATGAGAGACACCCTCAGGAACAATTAAGTGATTCAGTTACAAACAACAGTTTTAGAGCATTTCCAACTGCAAATGACCTTCCTCACAAAACAGGACAAAACTTCACCAAAGAGCATCTCACACCTGATCAACATTTGAGACCAAGTAATCCAACCTCACGCCTGATCACCATTAAGAACAAATGGCCAGGCGTGGTGGCACACGCTTGTAATCCCAGCATTTGGGAGGCTGAGACTGGAGGATCTTGGTTCACAGCCAGCCTCAGCTGCTTAGTGAGGCCCTCCGCAATTTAGTGAGACCCTGTTTCAAAATAAAGAATAAAAAGTAGGGTTGGGGCTGTAGCTCGGAGGTAGAAAGCCCCTGGGTTCCATCCCCAGTACCTAAAAAAATAAAATAAAAATAAAAAAAAGAACAAATGTATCCGCTGGGTGTGGTGGTGCATGCCTATAATCCCAGTACTTGGGAAACTGAGAAAAGAGGATAAAAGGTTTAAGGCTAGCCTTAGCAATTTAGTGAGACCCCCAGAAATTTAGCAAGACCTTGTTTCAAAATTTTAAAATATTGAGCTGGCTGTGGTGGTGCACACCTGTAATCCCAGTACTTGGGAGGCAGAGGAAGAGATAGGAGAATCGCTTCAAGGACAGTCTCAGCAACTTAGTGAGACTCTCAGCAACCTAGTGAGACTGTTTCAAAATAAAAGGCTGGAGTGTAGCTCAGAAGTAGAATGCCCCTGGGTTCAATACCTAGAATCACAAAATAAATAAATAAAAATTTTTTAAAAATAGGGCTAGAGGCATAGTTTGGAAGTAGAACACCTCTCGTTTCAATCCCCAGTCACACACACACACACACACACACACACACACACACACACACACACACACAAGAACAGTATACTAGTGTATTCAAGCTAGGCATGAGGTGCACACCTGTAATCCCAGGAGGATTGCCAAATTCAAAGCTCACCTGGGCAATTTAGCAAGACCCTGTCTCAAAATAAACTAAAAAGCCGGCGTGGTGGCGCACGCTTGTAATCCCAGCATTCGGGAGGCTGAGACTGGAGGATCCAGGTTCGCGGGCAGCCTCAGCTACCTAGTGAGGCACTCCGCAACTTAGTGAGACTCGGTTTCAACATAAAGAATAAAAAATAGGGCTGGGGGTGTAGCTTGGAGATAGAATGCCCCTGAGTTCAATCCCCAGTACCGCAATAAATAAATAAATAAATAAACAAACAAACAAACAAACTAAAAAGGTCCAGGAATATAACTTAGTGGTAGAGTGCCCCTTGGTTAGATCCCCAGTACCACACATACACAAAGTATCCAAAATAGTAATAGTAAAGTTTGCATTAGATCCACTAATCCAGTTTAGAAAGTTCAGGGCTAATAAGCAAAATATTTCATTTAGCTTTCAACCTGAGTATTCCCACATATTCATCTTAAATTCTGCATATGGCCACTGAATATTCTGTCAGTAAGTACTAATCCTAACTGTCTACAACACTAATGAAATTTCCCATCCCATTCCAATGCTTATCCTGAGAACTGAAAAGTAGGTTAAATGTTATACTGTGTGTGTGTGTGTGGTGCTGGGGATTGAACCCAGGGGCATTCTACCTCACAGCTATACTCCCAGCCCTTTTTTTCTTTTTTTTATTTGGAAACAGGGCCTCACCAAGTTGTAGAGGCTGGCTTCGATTCGAACCTGTGATCCTCCTTTCTACAGCCTCCCAAGTGCTGGGATTACAGGTGTGTACCACCACGCTGGCTGCTATCCTTAATTTTTATTTTATTTTATTTTTTTGCGGCATTGGGGATTGAACTCAGGGTCATTCTACCTCCAAGCTACACCCCCAGCCCTATTTTTTATTCTTTATTTTGAAACAGGGTCTCACTAAGTTGCAGAGTGCCTCACTAGGTAGCTGAGGCTGGCGGCGAACCCAGATCCTCCGGTCTCAGCCTCCCGAATGCTGGGATTACAAGCGTGCACCACCACGCCCGGCTCTATCCTTAATTTTTAAACTGTGGCAGTTGTAGAACCAAAGAATCCCCCTTAAATCCAGGTCTTACTGTAACACACAGGTATAAATCCTTCTTCACTGTACTGTTGATTTAGGAAAGTCATCAACCCTTCCTTCCACCTTGACCCAATAGTAGCAAAATGGCTATTCTAAATAAAGTGGCCAAAAAACTTCGGTCTAGTTAATGCAAACTGTTTTCAAACTGAAACATGCGAATACATACAGTCTGAATGAGGTACTATCCAGAAAAAACACCTATTGTAAGTTTAAATCTCTAATTAAAAACAAAATCCTTCTATCAAAGCCACAAAATATTTCCTGAATTGCTCTGCCAAAAGTTCAATACAAAATTATATACGATGGAACAAATTTGAGGATCGTGTTTTATTTAATTCCATGTTCTATTAGCTTAGCAGAGCCTGAATAAGAGATTACTATAGCAAAGCAGTTTTCTGAACCCAAATATACCTGAGCTCCTAAAATGTTTTACAACATCTTTAAGTAACACATCCAGAGTCCTTTAGGCGAGGGTACACCTTTAAATTTACTTTGCAGTTTTGTTTCATACACATAAAAGATTCCACTTCAAATCAATCCATTACTTCTCTTCAACACACTACTCAGCTAGTCAAAGGCCCGTCAAGGCATTACACTCAATAAACTTCAGCAGTTATTTGGTGTTAGCACCAACACAAGGAATTAACCAAAGCAAAAGTCTTCAATAATACAAAGAAAAACTCAAGACAGAGATTAGAAGAATTTTTAAAGGGGGAGGGGGGACCACGAAAGGCAGCTCACCTGCAGTTAGGTGGAGGATCTAAAGTGATGTCTGCCAGTTCCTTCTGAATCCTGGAAATGGGAGAGAGGAACACAAGAGGCATTAGGGCGTTGGACGCCTCCCACCTGTAACTGTAGCTCTAATCTCGCGATAATTGGATCCCCCTGGGGCGGGAGGACGCTGCACATCAAAAGCTCGGGTCCAGGCCAGGGAATGCTTGTCTGGCAGTAGCATGATGCCCCAGGTCCCGTCCCCAGCACGGCAAAATGTCAGGTCCCTAGTTTAGGAAAAAGAGCCTTTTTTTTTTTTTTTTTTTTTTTTAATAGAGGCAGTGAAGCGGCAGCGAGGCTTCATCCACAGGGTCTGGGTTCCAAAACCACCTGGCTCACCCAGGGCGTCTAGCCCTGGGCGGTTTCCACTTAGGAAATCATTTGCAAGTTTCCTTCCCCAGAGCCTGGCGCAGGCCTGCAATCCCAGCTACTCGGGAGGCTGAGGCAGGAGGATGGCACGGTTGAGGCCAGCCTGGGCAATTTGACCCTATCTCAAAATTTAAAAAAAAAATTTTTTTTTTAAATTAAAAAAATTGCAGGGCTGGGGATGCAGCGTGGGGGTGCAGCGCTCACCTAGCATGTGCAAGGCTTGGGGCTCAATCCCCGCAAGAATGCATGAAGTTCCCGAGCCTCCCCGCACCTCCCGGGCGGGCCGCACCTTCCCGGGTGCAAGGTCGCCCTCGCCAGGTGTCGCCGCGTCGCTGCCCGCAGGGCGCCCCCCGCAGGCGGCGGCTCCGGGACAGCCCGCGCCGGCCGCGGGTGACGAAGCCAACATGGCCGCTGCCGAGCCCCTGGCCCGCCGGGCCGGCCGTGCGGAGCGGGGCGCCGGGGTGGGGGCTCGGGGTCCCGCCCGCCGCCCCGCGGGGGGCGCGCACATGCCGGCGCTGTGCGGGCCAAGTTGCGGCGGGGGCCGGGGTCGTGGGGGTCCCCGATCCCTTGCTCCCCGAAACCCCCCGGACGCGACGCCGCGCCCGCCCCACGCCCCCCGAGGGCCCCGGCAGCGCAGGTGCACCGGCCCGCCTCCGCCAGCTCGCTCGGCCCACCTTCCCGCCGGCCCTCCCCGACCTCCAACTTCCCTGGGGCCTGCTCTGGCCTCGCCCGGGTGCTGCCCGGGCCGGCGCAGCCTGGACATGGAGCCCAGGCGCCCGGGTTCTCCCGCTGCACCGACCCTGGACCTCACAAAGAGCCCATCCCCCACGCCTAGGCCGAAGCCACCAGGCAGTTCACACCGAGCCCTGGCCTTTGTCTCCGGCTTACCTAGGCGCTGGGAGCATCAATTAAGATGGCAAACTTTGGGGCCTGTAAGCCTCTTCCACTTCCAGACGGCACCTATTTTTATAACCTTCTCTCCTTTAAAGTCCTCGGGGCTCCGTTACAACTTAAATCTCACCAAGGCAGCACGGTAGTATCACACACAAACACACACACACACACACCCCAATGTGAATGACAATGAACACTTTTCTCTTCCCAAAGGCTTTCTGAGGGCAGAAGAGGCCAGCTATAGGACACGAGGTGGCTTCTTCAATGTTTAAGTAAAAAGAAATGAAGGGTGATGATTGGGGACGTCCTTTAAACTCCTGTTGAAGGACCTTTCCATCCTCTACACATCTGGTCAACTAGAGAAAGGGGTTTGCTCATAGTCTCTACTGAAGTCCATTTGTCAGTGTCCCCCTAAATTCTACTGCCACCAAGAAACACTTCAAATCTGACAGCGGCACCCCTGCTGTTTGACGCTAGAGGATGGTAGACTACGTTTGGGACCCCGGTTTGCAGATCCTTGACTTGCATCTTTCAGAAGTGATTGTATTTTAGGACCTATGTAGGCAAAAATTCCTCCCCCAACCCCGGCTCGAAAAACAGTTGCTTCTTTAATACCTACCAAGCCTAATACCAGACAGTTTTATCAAGTCCATCTGGACACCAACATTTGCACCATTTCCACACTACTGGCCAAAAACCTGCAAAGGAACTCATATGTCCCAGCCAGTGCTTCTCCTTCAGACCACTCTCCATGGGGGCCTTCCTCTCTCTACCTTGGTTTAGAAACCACTTTCCCCGGGTGTGGATATCTGTAATCCCAGTACTTGGGAGGCTGAGACAGGTTTTTGAAGCCAGCCTCAGCAACTCAGTGAGGTGCACATCAATTTAGCAAGACCCTGTTTCCAAATAAAAAACAAAATAGGTCTGCGGGTATAGCTCAGAGGTAGAATGCCCCTGGATTCAATTCCCAGCACCATTAAAAAAAAAAAAAAAAAAAAAGTGCTTTGCATGGTGGCACATACTCATAATCCTAGAACTTGGGAGGCTGAAACAGGAAGATCACAGGTTCGAGTACAACCTCAGAAATTTAGCAAAGCTCTCAGCAACCTAGTGAGACCCTGTTTCCAAATAAGAAATAAAATCCATCTAGGGGTGTAGCTCACAGGTAGAATGCCTCTGGGTTCAATTCCCAGTACTACAGAAAAAAGAAAAAAAAGAGAAACCACTTTCCAATGTGCAGTAACCTGTTAGTCTACCAATCCAGGTCTCATTTCACACCATCTCCTATTAAATGTGCCCCTTCCAATTCTATGGGCTACACCTACCTTCCAAATCATATTTTGCAAAGAAGCTTCTACAGGGTCCCACTAAAATCAGTTTTCTCCTTACTCTTTCCTGGATACCCTGTCCCTTTCCACCTTTTGCCTTTTCATAGTAACCTTAAGTTCAGCCTTAACACAAATAGTCACTCTTTCAGCAAGATATCCAGGGAGCTAAAATTCATTGCAGAAAATGCTGGGCAAAGTGGCACATGCCTGTAATCCCAGCACCTAGGAGGCTGAGACAGGAGGATCATAGGTTCAAGGCCTGTTTCAAGATAAAAATAAGAGCTGGGGTGTGACTCAGAGGTAGAATGCCCCTGGGTTCAATCCCCAGTGCCAAAAAGAAAGAAGAGAAACCTGATGTTAACCTATAGGTAAAATTACTATTCGTAGCTTTCCACCTTTCATTTTCTATACCTATCATCTCTCTATCCCAGCCATTTCCAAATAAGTTCTAATTTCCTTAGCATAAAAAGACAAATGTGTCTAGGGAAAAGTCCTCCTCTTTGTAATCTGCTGACAGAAAGCAGACTATTTTTTCTTTGGTACCTGTGCCTTTACTCCCAGATATATTCATATTCAGCAGAGATATTCACCACAGGTGCCCATAAATATAAAAATACTACCAGGTGCAGTGGTGCACACCTGTAACCCCAGCCAATCAGGAGGCTGAGGATGGAGGATCAAGAGTTTAAGGCCAGGCTCTGCAACTTAGTGAGACTGTCTCAAAATAAATAAAAAGGGCTGGTGGCGCGCGCTTGTAATCCCAGCATTTGGGAGGCCGAGACCGGAGGATCGGGGTTCGCAGCCAGCCTCAGCTGCCTAGTGAGGCCCTCCGCAACTTAGTGAGACCTTGTTTCAAAATAAAGAATAAAAAATAGGGCTGGGGGTATAGCTCGGAGGTAGAATGTCCGACTGCAAAAATAGATAGATAGATAAATAAATAAATAAATAAATAAATAAATAAATAAATAAATAAATAAAGCTGAAGACGTAGTTTAGTGGTAGAGCACCCCTGGGCTCAATTCTCAGCAATACAAACACATACACCCACAAGTGTGTACACACACACACATGACCTAAAGGACGTATTATCATGAGTTGGGGCGGGTCAGGCCAAAAGCTGAGTTTGACAGCTCAGAGGAATGTGAGTAGTATGATGGTTAAGGATCAGGCCCATCCAGAGTGTAGTAAGATAGGTGTCAAGTTCCAGGAGAATCCACATAGAGCTAATCAAAGAAGGCGCCAGGTAGGACTCCTGAGAAGCTGAGATATAACCAAACCAACCCTCTGCCACTTCCCCCAAGATTGCCACACCATCCAAAACAAGCTAAGGTCACTGTATCAGCCCACAGTTAGGACCAAAACACTTTACTAGATTTCCAAATTTCAAGACCAAGAGAATGACAGAACTCTTGAATTGTCAGGCTCACTACTCAGAGGGAAGATCTAAAGCCTCCTGTTCCACTATTTGAAATTCCTTTAAAAGTCATATCCTGACCTGATCCAGCATTTGGATTCCTTACTATCTTTAAGGTTTAACAAGTGTTTAACGGAGAACAGGATTGATGAAAGGGTGTCTAGGGGTTCC
>PVLC010012584.1:0-44064 GCA_004027655.1 Graphiurus murinus
TTTCCCTAAACTGGTTTGACCACCTGAATTGTGTGTTAGAATAACAGATTAGGAGTATTTTACAGAATTTTATTCCATGGAATTCACTTTAGTAACTCTGCTTTAGGTGATATCCAAAATTTGAATTTGGATCTAAAGTAAGATCATGATTTTCATTTTAAGTATTTAATTATTCTATCCTCTTAATTTTCTGTTTTGCCTTTTTAGGGATATTATTCTTTTTGTATTATTTTAATATCTATTATTGTCTAAGGCCTGCTCCCAAGTTACTACAAGTTTTTCCCCTTTTTTTAAATCTTAGAGCTGAATCAATTTATGAAGAAATGAAGCAGAAATATGGAACTCAGGGTTGCTATTTACTTAAAATTAATTCTCGAACATCAAATCGAGCATCAGATGAACAGATACCAGATCCTTGGAGTCAGTATCTCCAGAAAAATAGTATTCAAAACCAGGTATATGTAAAAAAAAAAAAACAATGAAGCAAACCGCAAGAGTTATATTCCAGTTTTATGACGTAGTTGTTTAACTGTAGAATTTTTTTTATGACTTAACTAGTGTAATTATTATTATATTTTGATTCATTAGCTATGGGTGCTCTTAAGTTAGTAGTTCAAAAATTGTTTTTAACCATCTGCAACTTTTCAAATGTCTAATAGTGTTAATTGCTCTTTTTTTATAAAATGAAAAGTGAATTATACAACAAGAATTGACTTAGATTGGCTAGACATGTAGAAAATGGAATTTTTGACTTGTCCATTTAATTTATTATGAATGTAAACAGTTAATTCTTTCTTATCCACATCCTCTGGGATGGGTTCCTACATTTTTAACATGCTGTTCTCTTTTTCTTATCTTTTTTTTTTTGCAGTACTAGGGATTGAACCCAGGGACATTCTACCTCTGAGCTATACCCCCAGCCCTATTTTTTATTCTTTATTTTGAAACCAAGTCTCACTAAGATGCAGAGTGCCTCACTAGGTAGCTGAGGCTGGCTGTGAACCCGGATCCTCCAGTCTCAGCCTCCCAAATGCTGAGATTACAAGCGTGTGCCACCACGCCCGGCTCCCTCAGATACTATTTTTTTTTTTTTTTTTGCGGTACTGGGGATTGAACTCAGGGGCGTTCTACCTTCGAGCTATACCCCCCAACCCTATTGTTTATTCTTTATTTTGAAACCTGGTCTCACTAAGTTGCGGAGTGCCTCAGCTGAGGCTGGCTGCGAACCCTCAGATACTATTATATGCCATTTACTTTATTTTTTATTTTATTTTATTTTTTATGGTACTGGGGATTGAACTAAGGGGCATTCTACCTCGGAGCTACCCCCAGCCCTATTTTTTATTCTTTATTTTGAAATCTGGTTTCACTAAGTTGTGGAGTGCCTCACTAGGTAGCTGAGGCTGGCAGAGAACCCAGATCTTCCGGTCTCTGCCTCCCAAATGCTGGGATTATAAGCGTGCGCCACCATGCCTTGCTTATATGCCATTTACTAGTTGTCAAATGCCAAGTTGTTTAAGTAGAAAATCAAGAGTTGACTGTTTTTTTGATTAGGAGGAGAATTTCTGTAATAAATTTCAAATAATTTTTTTGTGCAATTAAACTACATTATGTGTTCTTTGATATTGTTTTTAAACCACCAGTTATAAAAACAAGCAATTATTGATCTAATATAAATATTGTTTAAAAATCTTATTTGCGCCAGGCTTGGTAACACACACCTGTAATCTCAGTCTTTGGAAGCCTGAGACAGTAGGATCACAGGTTCGAGGACAGCCTCAGCAAGTAGTGAGGCTCTCATCAACCTACTGAGACCTTGTTTCAAAATAAGAATAAAATAGGACTGGGGGTGTAGCTCAGGTAAAGTGCTCCAGGGTTCAATCCCCAGTACCATGCACACAAAAAATCTTATTTGCCTTATTTTTCTGTATAACATTGAATATTTATTTTAGACATAGTGTTTCCCAGTCTTTTACTCATTTTAATATTGAAATGATTGGTGACCTTCTTTATGTTGGGGTAGCTGTGCATGGTGGCACATGCCTATCATCCTAGTACTTGAGAGGCTGAGATAGGTGGATTACAGGTTTGAGGACAATTGCAAAGTAAAAAATAAAATAGAGCTGGGGGTGTAGGTTGGAGGTAGAATGCCCTTGGGTTCAATCCCCAGTACCAAATAGAGAAAAAAGGCCGGGCGTGGTGGCGCACGCTTGTAATCCCAGCATTCGGGAGGCTGAGACCGGAGGATCCTTGTTCACGGCCAGCCTCAGCTACCTAGTGAGGCACTCCGCAACTTAGTGAGACCCTGTTTCAAAATAGAGGATAAAAAATAGGGCTGGGGGTGTAGCTCGGAGGTAGAATGCCCCTGAGTTCAATCCTCAGTACCTCGAGAAAAAAGAAACAAAAAAACACAACTGGACATAATGGCGCACACTTGTAATCCCAGTACTTTGGAAGCTAAAACAGGATGATGGCTGGTTCGAAGCCAGTCTTGGCAATTTAGCAATGCCCTCTAAATGAGACCCTATTTCTAAATCAGAAATATAACCTGGAGGTAGAATGTCTCTGGGTTCAATCCCTAGTAACAAACAAACAAACAAAAAATTATGTTTGAAGAGAAATCTTTAGGCAAAAAAGAATTAATAGTTTGTGAATAAGCTTTTTTTTTTTTTTTTTTTTAATAGTATTTCAAAGCCAGGTGTGGTGGCACACATATGTAATTCCAGTACTTGGGAAGCTGAGACATGAGGACCACAGGTCTGAGGCTAGTGTCAGCAACTTTGACACCCTGTTTCAAAATAAATTATAAGTTTGGGCTGGGGTGTAGCTCCAAGGTAAAATGTTCCTGGATTTAATCCCCAGCACCAAGGGGGAAAAATAGCATTTTAGGGTCATGCTCAAAATAGAAACAGTATTGAAAAATTCGCCTCACCCTCCGAAGTACTAGGATTACAGGTGTGTGCCACCCTGTCTGGCTTCCTATTTTATTTCTGAACAGCTTGAGAATCAACCTAAAATTTTCTCTCTTTGCTCTTACATACTGGTCCTTCGTGGGGGACCAAGACAGTTTTCCATTAAGACATGTTCCAAAATATTGAAGGATCATTCTCATGTCCCCTTTTATATTTTTTCATGCGAAGTATACCTAGCATCTTCAAGTCTTCCTCAAAGGATTTCCTTTTCTGGTCATATTCTGTTTTTTTTTTTTTTTTTTTTTGTCTGATGGGGATTGAACCCAACACATTTTACCTCTGAGCTACACCCCAGCTCTATTTTATTTTTATTTTGAAACAGGGTCTTACTAGGTTGATAAAAGTCTCACTACTTGGTGAGGTTGTCCTCCAACCTGCAGTCCTGTGTCAGCCTCCCAAGAACTAAGATCAAAGGCATGCTCCACCATGCCTGGTTCTGGTCACATTCTTCTAATTAAGTTCTGCCTTATATATTTTCTTCAAAGTGTGGCACTCAGAATATACCTCGCATTTACTGGCAAATGGATAGTCTGAGTATTTTTAGTTTAAGTTTTCTTTGTTGACAGAGAAATTGGTGCCTTCATACAATTAAACATTACACTGGATTTTTTTTTCTCTGATACTGGGTATTGGACCTAGGGGCATTCTACCTCTCATTTTTCATTCTTTATTTTGAAACAGGGTCTCCCTAAGTTGCGGAGGACCTCACTAAGTAGCTGAGGCTGGCCACGAACCTGTGATTCTCCTGTCTCAGCCTCTGAAGTACTGGGATTACAAGCATGTGCCACTGCACCCATCTACATTGGATTTTTCCCCCCCCAAAACACTTGAGTATATTCAGAATTCACTCCAACCTGGTAGCATTATGTCTATGATCTAGGAGATTTCATATCCCTTCCTCTTTTCTCCCTCTGTCTGACTGTAGTAGTCTATCTCCCTTGTCATCATACCTTAAGATTCTTAGCCAGGTGTGGTAGTGCATGCCTGAAATCCCAGTACTTGGGGTGCAGGGAGATCACAGGTTTGAGGTTAGCCTCAGCAACTTAGTTCCTGTCCCTTCCCTTCCCTTCCCTTCCCTTCCCTTCCCTTCCCTTCCCTTCCCTTCCCTTCCCTGGGATTGAACCCAGGGGCATTCTACCTCCAAGTTATATCCCCAGCCCAGTTTTATTTCTTATTTGGAAACAGGCCTAAGTTGCAGAAGGCCTTGCTAAGTTTCCAAGGCTGGCTCCGAACCTGCGATTCTCTTGTCTCAACCTCCCAAGTACTGGGATTACAAGTGTGTGCCACCATGCCCAGCTGAGACCCTGTTTTAAAATAAAAAATAGATTGGGGCTGGGAGTGTAGCTCAGATGTAGAATGCCCCAGGATTCAATCCTCAATATTAAAATAAAAACTCATAGGCATATTTGTATATATGCCTATATAAATATCTGTGTAGCTACATAAGTGTGTGTATATATACATATCACATATAAACAGATAATTTGAGATAGAGATCATTTGAAGTCAGAAGAATTAGGTTAGTAGATTGAATATGAAAATGAATTTAAGAATATTTACGTGTGGATTGGAGTGATAGAATAAGATACACAGGGCTGGGTGTGGTGGTGCATGCCTATAATCCCAGTTACTTGAGAGGCTGAGGAGGTGGATTACAAGTTCAGGGTCAGCGTAGGCAACTAAGTTCAACCCTGTCTCAAAATAAAATAAAAATAGGGGTAAGGATGTAGCTGATTGGTAGAGTGCTTGCCTAGCATGTGAGAGACTCTGTTTTCAATCTCCAGCATTGGACAGAAAACAAAACAAAGAATTGAGAGAAATTAGGAATTTGGAGTAGTAGAAAAATATCACTGCAGGAAATAAATGAAGCCAACAGAGCAACTGGAGTTGATGATAGATTTGGTGGCATCTTATACATGATTAAGTATAATTGCTAATGCTTTTTTGTTTTATTTTGATAGGAATCATATGAAGATGGCCCTTGTACTATAACTTCAAATAAGAATTCTGATAGTAACTTGCTTTCATTGGATGGATTAGATAATGAAGTCAAAGGTCTTGATATATTTTCTCTTAAGTTATTTTTTGATTGAAAATACTGTTTTCAAAACATGCTAACCTTTATAGATAAAAGATGGGGGAAATTTTTATAACAGAAGGATAAATGAGCAGGTTAGCTTTTCTTCTGAAGAGTTTATTGAGTTCTTTGAGTTTGATTTTTTTTTGACATTAAAAAATTTTTTTTATAAGAGTAATATCAGATTTCTTTTAAAAATATTTGTAAAAAAGCTGGGTGTGGTGGTGAATCCCAGTACTTGGGAGGCTGAGACAGAATGATCACAGTTTTGAGGCCAGCCTCAGCAACTTAGCAAGGCCCTCAGAAACTTAGTGAAACCCTGTTTCAAACTAAAGAGTAAATAAGGCTGGGAATGTAGCTCAGAGGTAAAATGCCCCAGAGTTCCATCCCTAGTACCATGGGGTGGGGGGATGGGGGAGTGGGTGAAGCAAGGGAAGATGTCATGTACAGCATTAGTTATTTTCCAAATTCACATGGTTTGAGGGAGCTGTATTTTCAATTACAGTTTTGATAATGATAGCTTTAAAATTTTTTTGTTGTAATTTTTTATGGCTTAGTTGTGATGTTTATAAATAATTATATTATTTTATAACTATTTTAAAAAATTCCCTGACTTAATTGAATTCTTCAGTTTCTCTTATATGTAATGAATTCACTCAAGCGCTTAAAATTTAGAAGGGAAAATGTTAATGTTATTGTTTCTTAGACTTCTAAGATTATTCAGAGAGATAAAGAGTTACAACATTATTATTTTTTTTCGTTAGTTATGGTAGCTGTTTCACAATAGAATCGTTCGCATTTTTAGAATAAAATAAAATTTTTTTTCCCCCTAGTAGATGGCTTACCAAACAACTTTAGAACTCACCCACTTCAGTTGGACCATTCCAGTGACCATTCTAACAGCATTGATGACCCGGATCATGTAAAACCTGCTTCATCATTACATGAAACAAAGAAAGCAAATACTGGAATAATTCATGGTGCATGTTTAACACTTACTGATCATGATAGAATCCGACAATTTATACAAGAGTTTACATTTCGTGGCCTTTTGCCACATATAGAGAAAACAATTCGTCAATTAAATGATCAGGTAACGCTTGACTTTTTGAATTATTTTTCAAATTTAAGTAAATAGTAAATTTAAAAATGTAGTCGTGGGAGCTGGAGATAATAGCTCAGTGGTAGAGTGATTGCCTAACATGCATGAAGACCTGGGTTCAATCCCCAGCTCTGCAAATAAAAGTATTTGCTGGTGTGATGGCACACACTTTTAATCCCAGTATTTGGGAGGCTGGAACAGGAGGATCACATGTTCAAGACAAGCCTCAGCAATTTAGCTAGACTCTGTTTCAAAATTAAAAACAAATGCAGTATTATACAGTATTCAAAGCTTTTGTTTTATTTTTTGTTCTACAACAGGCCAGTATTAGAACTTACTAAAGTTAGTAACAGGGATAAATTTCTCTTCAACCCCAGAAGAATTGTATTCCTTTTGTTTGTTTTTGGGGTATTGGGGGTGGAACCCAGAGGCATTCTACTTCCGAACTATAGCCCCAGCCCTTTATTTATTTACTTTTTTGTTTGAAACAGGGTCTTTCTAAGTTGCTGAGAGTCTTGTTAAGTTGCTGAGGCAATCTTTGACCCTGCAGTCCTTCTGTCTCAGCTTCTCAAGTGCTGGGATTACAGGCATGCGCCATCACGCAAGACTGAATTTTCCTTTTTATTAGTATTTTATCAGCATATTAGATAGTTTTTGTTTAGTTTTGTTTTTTGTTTTTGTGGTACTGGGAATCTAAATCCAGGGCATCATGTATGGTAGACAAGCGCTGTACCATGGAGCCACATCCCCGGCCCTTTAGTTTGTTTTTTTTTTAATTGGTGTTATTAAAATCAACATTTACTCACTATTAAAGCGTTATAGTTTTGTGTGTGTGTGTGGGGGGGGGGGTACTGGGAATTGAACCCAGGGGATTTCTACCTCTGAGTTACACATTAAGCTCTATTTTATTTTTTGATTTTGAAACAGGGCCTTGCTAAGTTGCTGAGGCTGGCTGTGAACCTGCAATCCTCCTGTCTCAGCTTCCCAGGTACTACGTTTGCAGGCATGTACCACTATGCCTGGCTCTAAAGCTCTTTAGAAAGAAAAAAGAGCCAGGCATGGTGGTGCATGCTTGTAATCCCAGCATTTGGGAGACTGAGACCGGAGGACCCGGGTTCGCGGCCAGCCTCAGCTGCTTAGTGAGGCTCTCCGCAACTTAGTGAGACCCTGTTTCAAAATAAAGGATAAAAAATAGGGCTGGAAGCCGGGCATGGTGGCGCACGCTTGTAATCCCAGCATTCGGGAGGCTGAGACCGGAGGATCCAGGTTCGCGGCTAGCCTCAGCTACCTAGTGAGGCACTCCGCAACTTAGTGAGACCCGGTTTCAAAATAAAGAATAAAAAATAGGGCTGGGGGTATAGCTCGGAGGTAGAATGCCTCTGAGTTCAATCCCCAGTACTGCAAAAAAAAAATAGGGCTGGGGCTGTAGCTCGGAGGTAGAATTCCCCCAAGTTCCATCCCCAGTACCGCCAAAAAAAAAAAAAGAAAAGTGTTTTTGTATGTAAAAGAAAAACATTAGATGTTTCATATTTGTCAACAGATTTTAATCTTTTTTTCTTAGCTAATATCAAGAAAAGGTTTGAGTCGATCTCTGTTTTCTGCAACTAAAAAATGGTTTAGTGGCAGTAAAGTTCCAGAAAAGAGCATTAATGAGCTGAAAAATACATCTGGGTTGCTGTGAGTAAATATTACTATTTTGGGTCTTTTTTTTTTTTTTCCTTTGTTTTAACTCTGTCCTGTGTTTGATTGTGTCTTGCAAAATATAACTATCTCCTTAGTTTCATATTAGTCAAAATTCAGGTAAGAGCAATGACGATAAGTAATTAACATTAATTTAAAAATCAACTCTAAGTGGGCATGGTGGCACATGTCTGTAATCCCACTACTTGGAGGCTGAGCCAGGAGGATTACAGGTTCATGGCCAGCCTTAGCTACTTAGTGAGGCCCTGTGCAACTTAATGAGACCCTGTTTCAAAATAAAAAATAAAAAAATAGGGCTGGAGCTGGGCGTGGTGGCGCATGCTTGTAATCCCAGCATTTAGGAGGCTGAGACTGGAGGATCTGGGTTCGAGGCCAGCCTCAGTTGCTTAGTGAGGCCCTCTGCAACTTAGTGAGACTCTGTTTCCAAATAAAGAATAAAAAAATAGGGCTGGGGCTGTAGCTCAGAGGTAGAATGCCCCCAGGTTTTTTCCCCAGTACCCCCCCCACACACACACAAAATATATATATATAGGGCTGGAGGTATAGCTTGGAGGTAGAATGCCCTTGGGTTCAATCCCCAGTACAGGGGAGAAAAAAATCTGAACTGTAATTGGACATCTAAAAATAAATTTTTAAGATAACTAGGAAAGTGACGAGTGTGGTAACACATGCCTGTAATCCCAGTACTTGGGATGCTGATACAGGAGAATCCAGGTTCAAGGCCAATCTAAGCAGCTTAGTGAGACCCTGTTTCAAAACAAAAGCCAGTTGTGGTGGCACACACTTACAAACCCAGTACTTGGGAAGCTGAGACAGGAGGATCGTAGGTTTGAGGATAGCCTCAGCAAGTAGTGAGACTCTCATCAATCTAATGAGACCCTGTTTTAAAATAAAGATAAGGCTGGGGATATGGCTTGGTACAGTGCCCCTGGGTTCAATTCTTAGTGCCACCAAAAATAATAAATAAATAAAAATAAAACATGCTGAGAGTATAGCTTGGAGGTAGAATGCCCCTGGGTTCTATCCCTAGTACCACACACACACACGCAAACATAATGGGGAAAGCCACTTTATTTTGACTCTCTTTCCCTATTTGTAATAAGATGGAGTTTTATTAGGTATTCATTAATAACCCTTCTATGTCTAAAATGGTATGGTGTATGATTCTAACATTTGGCATAGCAAATTTTGTTTTATACCAAATCTTGTTTTAAGAGAGAATAAACCCACTTGAATTTTAATTTTTTTCCAGTTGTATATAAATGTGCATCACCTGGAATTAACCAATTACTTCATACTTTGACCTTGGAGAAAATTTTTACTTGCTGTTGAGACATTTCCAAGGATCTAAATTAAATAGCTATTAAAAAACTATTTGTTTCCAAATAGTTTTGAAAATTGATACTCCTTGGAGGTAAAATTCTTACAGATCAGGATTACTTTTCCTTCTTTTTTGGGCAGTTGTACAGCTTGTTATACATTTTGTATTTAATGGTGTTGAAGTCCATAAGTTGTAAATTATTTTCTTTACTTATTTTGTCTCTCTAGGTATCCACCAGAAGCGCCAGAGCTTCAGATCAGGAAAATGGCTGACTTGTGCTTTTTGGTGCAGCATTATGATTTGGCTTATAGCTGCTATCATACTGCAAAGAAGGATTTTCTTAATGATCAAGCAATGCTTTATGCAGCTGGTGCCTTGGTTGGTATTTATTTATTTATTTTTATTTTATTTTTTAACCTTGTTGGGGGTTGAAGCCAGGGCTTCTTGCATGCTAGATGAACACTTTTATCTCCAGCCTCTGGCTGTATTTTCAGAACATAAAACCTGAATGTGCCTACATTTTGGTGCACGTGGAGTTCCCCCTCTGGAGAAGTACACCCCCAGCTTTGCAAAGCTTGGGCTTAAGGCAGGCTGTACTTGCTCCCAAGTTCACAACACTCTGCTGGTTAGGAGATCCTCTTCAACTCTACCCTGCCAGCATTTATATATTGGTATTTTTTATATTCTCTGAGGTAACCTTCAGCCATGTTAAAATGTCTTTTTAAGATTATATAGGTTGTCCTCCAACATATCATGTAGTATTTTTGTTTGTGCTTTGGTTATAAACAGGAAACACCAATACATTTCATTTCAACTTTTGAGCTTCCTGAATGTTAAACTGTAAGAATCTCTCTTCTTCTGAAATAGTATGAATTAATGTCTTTCCTTTAGGAAATGGCAGCAGTGTCAGCTTTTCTTCATCCTGGAGCACCTAGGCCATACCCTGCTCATTACATGGACACAGCAATTCAGACATACAGGGATATCTGCAAGTAAGTGACTATAATATTTATATTTTGCCCATGTAGAGGTAAATTTGATGTTTATATTGTTACTAGTTTATTTTTTTTTTAGTGTGTTTCATGTCTTAGGCTCCCAAATTAAGTTAAACCATTATGTTCTGTCATCCTGTGTAGAATTGAAAACTTGGAACTTAATGAGTTAATGTAGGCAGAGACAAGTTGAGGTGAAAATGTTAGCATTTTATTACTTTTCTTTTGTTGCGTGATTTGAATTAGGAGTTTGTTACATGTACTGTTGAGGTTATAAGATATATTGAGGGTGAGTTATACTGTAGGGACATTTTTGATCTTACCTACTGTTAAGCAAGTAATAAGCCATTTTGAATTTTCCTTAATCTATCAGGCAAAACACCAAGTATCAAGTAATAGTCCAAGGGAAAAAATGAAAACGGTTATGTATGCATAGTACTGTTGAACTCACTATCTGTAAGGAAATTATGAACTGGCTCAGACATGGTCAGAGGAAATTCCATGAGATAGTTGATGAGTAGACCTTGAAAGAAAGGTGGATAAGATTTGATAACCATTAAGACATTTCTGAAATTGTGATCTGTGGGAACAATGTTCTGGATGCACCATTACTGGTGAAAGGGCGTAGAGCTCTAGTTAGTTCAAAGGGTTCATGTATATGCCAAGTATTGGGTAATAAATTTGGAAAAGGGGTTTGAGATAAATCAGTGTGAGAGGCCTTAACTATCACTCCTCCTCCTCCTCCTCCTCCTCCTCCTCAATATTATTGTACTTAGGCTGTAATTTCGGTATATGTGGCAGTAAATGGGAAATTACTGAATATTTGAGTAGAGCCTGGACATTACAAAAATTATTTTCAGAATGATTAATCTGACTTTTTCTTTCCTTTTTGGAGCTGGGGATTGAATGCAGGGGCAAATCTACCTCTGAGTTATACCTCCAGCCCTATTTTATTATTTTTTTTATTTAGAGATAGGATCTTGCTAAATTGCTAAGGCTGGCCTCAAACCTGAGATCCTCCTATCTCAGCTTCCCAAGTACTGGAATTACAAGTGTGGGTCACCTTGCCCAGCTTCCCCCGTCTACCCTCTCCTCACTTCCCTCTTCCTTTCCCTCCACTTCCATCCCTGCCTTCCCCTGCCTCCTTCACTGGGGATTGAATCCAGGGCCTTGTACATGCAGGCAAGCACTTTTCCACTAAACTACACCCCTAGCCCCTTAACTTTCTAATGTAGAATTGGATGCATTGGAAGACAGAAATGTAGACAGATTTTACTTTATTATGTTGTTAGAAATTGTAGCATAACAACATACATAATTAAGGACAGTTGACAATTGAGTGTTCCACACTTGATCATTGTTGCCCAATGATTAGGTAATTTCCATTCTCATTTAATCTTTCATTTTATTTATTTATTTTTGCGGTACTGGAGATTGAAACCAGGGGCATTCTACCTCTGGACTACACCACCAGCCCTATTTTTATTTTTTGGTTTAAAACAGGGTCTCATTAAGTTGCAGAGGGCCTCACTAAATAGCTAAGGCTGGCCATGGTCTCAGCCTCCCAAGTACTAGGATTACAAGTGTGCACCACCACACCTGGCGTCCTCATTTAATGTTTATAACAAACCTATGACATGATAGGTACTATTATTCCTGTTTTACAGATGAAAATTTTAACTTGCAAGATTTTATTTGCAGTTTCTAGCAGGAGATAATAGCCTCCTGTGAAAGGAAGCACTGAAAGAGACTGAAAAGGAGAGGTTCAAAAGGGCAGAAGGAGTAGTAGAGTGAAGTACCAAGGAAGCAAGAGTTTTAAGAGTTTGAGTATTCTTTTTCTGAAAAGAGCTTTGTCTTCATAAAACTCAGAACTAGTGGAGATGTGCGTATGGAATGCTTGTAAAAGAAAAGCAGTAGCAAAATTCTGACAGTCCAGTTTGGATCCCTTTTCTACAATAGTATAGTTTTTTCTGAAACCATTTTTACTATTATGCATTATTTACCTTATAATCTTCAGCCTACCATAATTGAGGATTTATCTCCATTTAACATATATTTTGGGATAAGACTTATCACCAGTTTAATAGATATATTTTGGGATCAAATAGTAATGCTACAACAATTTTTTTTTCTTTTTTTCCTGTACTGGGGATTGAACCTGAGGCATTCTACCTCTGAGCTACACCCTCAGCCCTATTTTTATCTTTTATTTTGAAACAGGGTCTCACTAAGTAGCTGAGGCTGGCCATGAATCCAGGATCCTCCTGTCTCGGCCTCCCAAGTACTGGGATTACAAGCGTGCCCCATTGTGTCTGGCTCACTGTATGAATTATACATGTCAATTTAAGAAGCTCTCTTAAGCCAGGCATGAGACCAGTGCATGCTGGTCTCAAACATGTAATCCTCTGGTCTCAGCCTCCCACATACTGGGATTACAAGCATTCGCCACCACACCCAGCTTGCATTGTATTTTGCTATATATGGTGAGCTGGGCGAAGTGGCACATGCTTGTAATCCCAGTATTTGGGAGAAATAAAATGTTTTTGGTAGATGGATAATAAGGACAGAATTTTTACTCAGAATTTGTAACTGAAATCTTTGGCTGAAGAATGAATGCTAACTTTGATGTCTTAAGGTAGTGCAATAGTAACAAATATCTTTTTCTATTTGTTTTTCTTTAGGAATATGGTATTGGCTGAAAGATGTGTATTGCTTAGTGCTGAAATTTTAAAAAGCCAAAGCAAATATTCAGAGGCTGCAGCTCTTCTAATACGGTTGACAAGTGAGGTACTGAAACTATGTAGTTTTGATTTAATTAGTACTGTTCTTTACTTTGTAAATGTGTTTCTTTTTTTGTGAGGATGTATATAAAACAAAATTTGGAAGGAATTTATAATTGCTGTTGAAGGTTTTGTAATAAACTATTGAGTTGCATTAACTATAGGTATTAAAGAATGGTAGTATTGCTTTGTAGGTATGGCTAAGGACACATGGTTTTTAGGTGAATTCTCAAGAAGAAAGAACAAAGTCAAGCATCTCTTTGTCCCTTAAGTGTGTTAAGTTACCCTAGGGCTTTAATGCTTGGATCACTGCACTTTTTACTCTACACATTTTTGCAGTAATCTTGATGTTTTTTATTCTCAAATCTGTGGCGAATCCTGATCTCTTATGGTGCTTTACATTAGTATAGCCATTGTTGGGTTTTTTTTGTTTTTGTTTTTGCAGTACTGGGGATTGAACTCAGGGGCATTCTACCTCCAAGGTATACCCCCAGCCCTATTTTTTATTCTTTATTTTGAAACCGAGTCTCACTAAGTTGCGGAGTGCCTCACTAGGTAGCTGAGGCTGGCCGAGAACCCGGATCCTCCAGTCTCAGCCTCCCGAATGCTGGGATTACAAGTGTGTGCCACCACGCCCGCCTGGTATTCATCTTCTTAAACATATTTTCATTTATATCTCAAAATAGAGTCTCTCTCTTTCTCTCTTCTATTGTCCTAGTTCACATCCTTAATAACTTTATTATCTTGGACTATAACTGTTTTTCTGCTGATGCCTAATTTATTTATTTTTTATTTATTTATTTTTTATTTTTTTCTTTTTGTGGTACTGGGGATTGAACTCAGGGGCATTCTACCTCTGAGCTACACCCCCAGTCCTATTTTTTATTCTTTATTTTGAAACCGAGTCTCACTAAGTTGCGGAGTGCCTCACTAGGTAGCTGAGGCTGGCTGTGAACCCGGATCCTCCGGTCTCAGCCTCCCGAATGCTGGGATTACAAGCGTGCGCCACCACGCCCGGCATGATGCCTAATTTAATAGTCCTGATATTACTCATTTCCTTCACATGGTCTTTCCCACTACCACAGGTTGCCCTAAGGATCTCCTTTTGTTCTCATATAGTGCTGTCAAACCTGGCTTGCCATATTACATTACATTATACTTATTATTGTTGTTGTTATTGTTATTATTATTACTCTTATCATCGTCATCATTATTTGGTGCTGGGGATTGAACCCAAGGACATTCTACCTCTGGGCTACACCCCCAGCCTTTTTAATTTTTTTATTTGGAAACAGATTCTCACTAAATTGTGGAGAGTCTCACTAAGTAGCTGAGGCTGGCCGCAAACCTGCTATTCTCCTGTCTCAGCCTCCTAAGTACTTAGATTACAAGTGTGTGCTACCACACCCGGCTATATTCTGGCTATATTCTATTTTACTATAATGTTTAAGCAGGTAGCTGCTTCAGGGCAGGGAAGTATTTTAGTTTCTACATTTTTATCTTTAATACCTAACTCTATGCTTGGTACATGATAGATACTCTGCAAATATTTGTCGAATGGAATCATTAATTCTTCTAAAAATATTTCTGGAAGATATATTAGTTTGGCTCAGGGGTGGTATTTAAAATGTTTAATAATCAGTATTGCATGGCAGCTACCAATAAGTATCAACAGAATAAGTATGAGCTATAAGTATGTCAGACACAAACTAGTTGGTAGAGCTCTTGAGTGTGTTGATGCTCTATATAATCTGATCTTGGGTTTAAATGTGTTGCTGTTTTTTTCAACCCAGCAATATCAGTGAATATAAAAAGAATCCAGGGACCAGAAGCTTGAATATTATTTTTCCTTGCTTAAATACTATTAGTTGCCTTCCTACCCACAAATGTGAATACAATTTCTTAAGAACAGATTATTATGTCTGTTATTCTGTCATTTTTTTCATTTCCAATTCTTTATTTTCACTTTTCTCAAGTCTAGACTATTTGTTATGAAAGTCTAGAAAATGTATCATTGTCATTTACTGCCTTGGGGTAGCAGGTGGTGCATTTCCCCAGGAATCATGATTTTTAGTGGCCTATTTTTCAGAATCTTTCATACATTTCTTTGTGATAATTTGAAAGTAGAGATCACTAGGCATAATATTAAAAAGTTAATAACAAATCTTTTTTTTGGTCATTGTTACCTGGGATTGAACACAAGGTGTGTTACCTCTAAGCTACACTCCCAGCCCTATTGTTTTATTTTGAAACAGTCTTACTAAGTTGCTGAGGGCCTCACTATTTGCTGAGGCTGGCCTTAAACCTGTGATCCTTCTTAAAATTGCAAATACTGTGATTACAGGTTTGCACCATTATACCCAGCAATATTAACTCTTAGCCAGTAATTTTTGTTTATTACTATTTTTTTTTTTTTCGGTAATGCCTCTCAAATGCTGGGATTACAAGCGTGCGCCATCATGTCTGGCTAGTAATTTCTGTTTATTGTGCATATTTTGTTAACTGGAAGGGCTATATAATATCTTTCTTTTTTCTTTTTCTTTTTTTTTTTTGTTTTGTACTGGAGTTTGAAGCTAGGGGCATTCTACCTCTAAGCTGCATCCCCAGCCTTTTTATTTTTTATTTTGAAATAGGGTCTGGCTAGGTTGCTTAGATCCTCCTGTCTCAGCCTCCGAACTACTGGGATTTTACTATGCCTGCTGAAAGGCTGTATAATATCTTGAAAATAGAGAACACAATCACATGCTCTTAACATTCATAAATTGTGTTCCCTAGATTTTTGCTAATACCATTATAGCAAAAGACAGGGTGAGGCTGGGTAAAAATAGTTGTGATTTGACTTTAGTTTTTTTTTTTTGTGGTACTAGGGATTGAGCCTGAGGGCATTCTACCTCCGAGCTATACTCCCTAGCCCTGTTTTTTATTCTTTATTTTGAACAGGCTCTCACTAAGTTTCGGAGTGCCTCACTAGGTAGCTGAGGCTACTGGATCCTCCAGTCTCAGCCTCCCAAGTACTGGGATTATTAACGCGCACCACCATGCCCGGCTGACTTTAGTTTTTTGAGGTACTGCAAATTTATGAACAAGTAGATCTTACTGTTTCCTGCTTTGAGATTCTCACAATGGCAGCACAGAACTTACCCTCGTGATAAAATATGTCACATTTACTACCACATGGGATAGTGTATCCAAATTTGGTACTTAAGATATTCCTGCTTGTGCCTGTGTTTCTGTATTGAACACATATTCTGGTCTTATAACCCTTCTTACTTTTAATTCCATTTAAATGTGATTAATCAGTTTCTAGTAATAGAAGATTTTTTTTTAAACAAGTTTCTTCATCTTGGGAGAAGCTGTTCCTATGGGAGATTGCTCAGCTGATAGCACTTTTCCTATTAACTTTAAAAATTTGCAAAGAAAATAATCTTAAAAATCTTAGAACCTGGCAGGCATGGTGGCACATGTCTGTAATCCCAGTACTTGGAAGACTAAGGCAGGAGGGTTGTAGGTTTGAGGCCAGCCTCAGCAACTTAGTGAGATCCTGTTTCAAAATAAAAATGGCTGGGAGGGTAGCTTGGTGGTAGAAATGTCCCTGGGTTCAAACCCCAGTAACAAACAAACAACTGTAGAAACATTTGTTGTTTGAAATTGATTCCATGAAGTAGTTGCAGGTGGTGCTTTCATCAACTGTTTTTATGGAAATATTTATTGAGGCATGTTTTTTTTGTTGTTGTTGTTTTGCGGTACTGGGGATTGAACTCAGGGGCATTCTACCTCTGAGCTACACCCCCAGCCCTATTTTTTATTCTTTATTTTGAAACCGAGTCTCACTAAGTTGCGGAGTGCCTCACTAGGTAGCTGAGGCTGGCTGTGAACCCGGATCCTCAGGTCTCAGCCTCTCGAATGCTGGGATTACAAGCGTGAGCCATCATGCCCGGCTTGAGGCTCGTTTTAAGTCTATTTTATGTTGCTATAAGAGAATACTGGAAACCGGGCATAGTGGCGCATGCTTGTAATCCCAGCATTTGGGAGGCTGAGACCGGAGGATCCGGGTTCTCGGCCAGCCTCAGCTACCTAGTGAGGCCCTCCGCAACTTAGTGAGACCCTGTTTCAAAATAAAGAATAAAAAATAGGGCTGGGGGTATAGCTTGGAGGTAGAATGCCCCTGAGTTCAATCCCCAGTACCGCAAGAAAAAAAAAAACTGGAGATAAGGTAATTTATAAGCAGTAGAAGTCTTATTTGGTCATGGTTCTGGAGTCTTCAGTCATGACATGGCATCTGGTGAGGGTCTTTGTGCTGCCTCATCCCCTGGTAGAAGGCAGAAGGGCAAGAGCATGTGAAAGGAAAAGAGGGCTGAACTCACTTGTATAAGTAATCTGCTTTCCTGAGTACTCACTCCTGTGATAATGACATTGATCCATTCATAAGACCAGAGCAAGCCGGGCGTGGTGGCGCACGCTTGTAATCCCAGCATTTGGGAGGCTGAGACCGGAGGATCCGGGTTCGATACCAGCCTCAGCTACCTAGTGGGGCACTCCGCAACTTAGCGAGACCCGGTTTCAAACTATAGAATAAAAAATAGGGCTGGGGATGTAGCTCGGAGGTAGAATGCCCCTGAGTTCAATCCCCAGTACTGCAAAAAAAAAAAAAAAAAAAAAAAAATAAGACCAGAGCACTTGTGAGCTAACCACATTCTACCACTGTTGAATGAGGGTTATATTTTCAGCATGTGACCTTTGGGGGACACAGTTAAACCATAACAAGGCCTATATTTCATTTTTTTTCTGTATATATCCTCATTGTTTTAAGGTACTGTTGCCTTTTGAGCTTTTGTTAAAATTATCTCTTGGCTGTGGCAAAATTTTTATATGCTAGAGTTCTTTTTTTTGCAGTACTGGGTATTGAACCCAGGGCATTCTACCTCTGAGCTACATCCCCAGCCCTATTTTTTATTCTTTATTTTGAGACAGAGTCTCACTAAGTTGCAGAGTGCCTCACTAGGTAGCTGAGGCTGGCGGCGAACCCGGATCCTCCAGTCTCAGCCTCCCAAATGCTGGGATTACAAGCGTGTGCCACCATGCCCAGCTTCCTAGCCCTATTTTTTATTCTTTGTTTTGGAACAGGGTCTCACTAAGTTGTGGAGCACTTCACTAGGTAGCTGAGGCTGGCCTCGAACCTGGATCCTCCAGTCTTTCAAATGCTGGGATTACAAGCATGCGCCACCACGCCCAGCTATGCTAGAGTTCTTGCTGAAGTGATATCACAGATTATTTTTTCTTGGTTCCTCATACAGCATATATAAAGTCTTATTATAGATATGAGCTACCATTATATTAAAATTTGAATAAAGTCACCACTTTCTGAATAAAGTCACCACTTTTTTTTTTTTTTTTTTCCCAGTACTAGGGATTGAACTCAGGGGCATTCTACCTCTCAGCCACACCCCCGGACCTATTTTATTTTGAAACAGGGTCTCATTAAGTCATGGAGGGCTTCACTAAGTAGGTGAGGCTGGCCATGAATCTGTAATCCTCCTGTATCAGCTTCCCAAGTACTAGGATTACAAGTGTGGACCACCACTCCTGCTACAGTCACCACTTCTTAAAATCCTTTGAGTTCAGCTAGGCATGGTGGTACATGTTTGAAATCCCAGTACTTAGGAGGAGTGTGATTTCGTGGCCAGCCTCAGCTACTTAGTGAGGCCCTCCACAATTTAGTGAGACCCTGTTTCAAAATAAAGAATAAAAAATAGGGCTGGGGTTGTAACTCAGAGGTAGAATGCCCCTGGGTTCAATTCCCAGTACCGCAAAGAAAAGAAAAAAAATATCCTTTGATTTCTCTTCCATCAACACTACTGACAGTTACCATTCTTTCTAGGGCCATTTAATTTTTTTTTTTAAAACAATATTTATTCTCAGTTAATCTATTGCATGTAGGAGTTAAAAAAATTTATTTATTTATTTATTTTTTTTGCAGTACTAGGGATTGAACCCAGGGACATTCTACCTCTGAGCTACACCCCCAGCCCTATTTTTTAATTCTTTATTTTGAAAGAGGGTCTCACTAAGTAGCTGAGGCTGGGTGCAAACCTGATCCTCCTATTTCAGCCTCTCAAGTACTAAGATTATGAGTGTGGGCCACCATGCCCAGCTGTAAGAGTCAAAATTTTGTTTCAGCTACATTAATACCTCATATGGACTTCCCTATCTCTCTTGGTCAGTCATTGAATGTTTGAGTTATCTGCAAAGTTGTACATTAGTAGAATCATCTAAAAACCATTGCATATACCCAGAACCTATATCTTATTTCTATTACAATGTCCAGGATTGCTACCTAGTCTAGTTTTGCAGTTTAGTGAAGCTTCATGGGCAATTGTGTGTGTGTGTGCGCGCGCACAGTTATATATATTGTGCATGTGTATATATATGCATATATGTATGCATGTATTCATGTTGTGTCTGTGTGCATGCATACATGCTAAGAATAAACTTAAGAAACTTATGGTACTTAAAGAAAAACTGTGAAACAATTGAGAGGCCTAAATGAAATTCTAAAATAGAAAAGGTAATTAGAGAGAATTACCTAATTTAGATATTAAAATGTATTATGAGACTATAGAAATTATAACTTTATAGTGATAAGAATAGACACATTAAGAAAAAGAACTATTATTTCACTGGGTTAAAAAAAAGAATATACTGCTGGGTATGGTGACACATGCTTTTTTGTGTGTGTGGTATTGGGGATTGAACTCGGGGACTTTCTACCTTCGAGCTATATTTAATTCCAGTACTCAAGAGGTTGAGACAGGAGGATTTCAGGTTCCTGGGTAGTCTCAGCTACTTAGTGAGGCCCTCTGCAATTTAGTGAGACCCTCTTTCAAAGTAAAGAATAAAATGTGGCTGAGGGTATAGCTCAGAGGTAGAATGCCCCTGGGTTCAATCTCCTATACCACATACACACATACATACATAAAAACAATAATAATAATAGACACAGTAATGGAATAGAATGGGAATTTAAGTACTGCATGTGATTAAGGTGTCATTTAAAATTAGTGGGGAGCTGGGCGTGGTGGCGCACGCTTGTAATCCCAGCATTCGGGAGGCTGAGACCGGAGGATCCGGGTTCGCGGCCAGCCTCAGCTACCTAGTGAGGCACTCTGCAACTTAGTGAGACTCGGTTTCAAAATAAAGAATAAAAAATAGGGCTGGGAGTGTAGCTCGGAGGTAGAATGCCCCTGAGTTCAATCCCCAGTACCGCAAAAAAAAAAAGAAAAAAAAAAATTAGTGGGGAAAGCTAGATTACTTACTAAATGCTACTATGATATCTAACCAGCTTTTTTAGTTGGATTTCTACTTTATTTCATGATAATATAACAAGATTAAAAGTAGTATAACACAAAAGATACATATATGTATAGATCTTTTTTTAAATCTGTGAAAATATTTCTTAGTTTAATGCAATATCTTGAAGTCAGAAAACAGAGGTAGTATGTTGACTAAAAAGAATAAACAAACTCATGTCAAAACTGGGAATTGAGCTGGGCTTGGTGGCACACGCTTGTAATCCCAGCATTTGGGAGGCTGAGACTGGAGGATCTGGGTTTGAGGCCAGCCTTAGCTGCTTAGTGAGGTCCTCCGCAACTTAGTGAGACCCTGTTTCAAACACAAAGAATAAAATATAGGGCTGGGGCTGTAGCTTAGAGGTAGAACGCCTCCAGCTTCCATCTCCAGTACTGCAAAAAAAAAAGAGAAAAAACCAAAAAACTACAAATTGTTTGCCAAATTTATGTCAAAAGATTAAAATCCCAAACCAGACATGGTTATGCACACTTATAATCCCAGTACTTGAGAGGCTGAAACCAGAGGATCACAGGTTCATGGGTAGCCTCAGCAACTTAGTGAGACTGTCTTCAACTTAATGAAACCCTATTTCTAAATAAAAGAATAAAATAGGTCTTGGGGTATAGGTTGAAGGTAGAATGCTCCTGGGTTCCATCCCCAATACCACTAAAAAAAAAAAAAAAGACTAAAATTGGCTAAGTATATATTACATAAACCAGAAGGTGACAAAAACCCTTTCACAAAAGGATATAGACAGGCAATACAGAGGAAATGTAGAAAGGCTCTCTAAATGTGTGAAAAGATTAACAGCCTTACTATTAAAGAAATGTATGGGGAGAAACAAGGTACCATTTTTCTTTTATTAAATAGGTAAAAATTAAAATTTTTTGACTGAGTAGGAAACATGAGTTTTTGACTCAGTAGATTAGCAAACATGAACTCTCGTTCTCTGTTGATGAGATAATATATTGCTGCTACTACTTTTTTTTGGTAGTAAGTTGGCTTTATTGATTAGGCTTTGAAATATATCCATATCTTTCATTTACTCAGTGGTTCTACTTCCAGAAAAATGTTTCAATAATTACTCAGAATATTTTTATAAAGATACATATGGCAGGTGTGGTGGCACCTGCTTGTAATCCCCGTACTGGGGAGGCTGAGACAGGAAGATCACAGGTTCAGAAGCCAGCCTTGGCAATTTACCGAGGTTCTGAGCAACCTAGTGAGATCCTGTTTCCAAAATAAGAAATTAAATCGGGATGGGGGGTATAGCTCGGAGGTAGAGTGCCTCTGGGTTCAACCTCCAGTACCCCCCTCCCCCAAAGAAGAAGATGATGATACTTATGCTGGGTGTGGTGGCATACTCTTATAATCCCAGTATTTGGGAGACCAAGATAGGAGGATCACAGGTTTGAGGACAGCCTCAGTATGTAGTGACACTCTTATCAACCTAGTCAGAACCCGTTTCAATAAATAAATAAATAAATAAATAAATAAGTAAAATAGGGCTGGGGGTGTAACTTGGAGGTAGAATGTCCCTATATTCAATCCTCAATACCACAAAAAGGAAAAAATAACAAAGCTACGCATTTTTGTAGTAAAAAATGAAATCATATTTAACCAATTGCGGATAATATTAATAAGTTATGGTACTTTTACATAATGGAATAGTGTCAATGAGAGAAGGAGATGTCTCAGAAAGATGTCCATGAAAGTGAATAAAGTAAGATACTCTTGTATAAAAAAGTATGTTATTTGAAAGCTATGTACACATTAGGCATATAAGCATACACGCGTATGGACAGAGACCGATGGGGTGATGTGTCAGTACCAAGCTGTAAATAGGGGTTGCTTCTGGCACATGAGATGAAGCAGGGGATGGGAAAGAAGAGTTTCCACTTTTTTCTTTAAACATTTATTTATTTTTTCTTCACTTTTTTTGTGATACTGGGGATTGAACCCAGTGGCATTTTAATTTTACATCTGAGCTACACCCCCAGCCCTGTTTATTTTTTGTTTTGTTTGTTTTCTTGTTTTTGTGGCACTGGAGATTATGTCCAGGGGCATTCTACCTCCCAGCCAGCTCTATTTTATTTTTATTTTGAAACAGGGTGTCCTTGGGTTAATGAAAGTCTATTTTTGTGTGTGTGTGTGTGTGTGTGTAACTGGGGATGTAACCCAAGGGCATTCTACCTCTGATCTACATCCCCAGCCCCATTTTTTATTCTTTGTTGTGAAACAGGGTCTTACTAAATTGTTGAGAGCCTCACTAAGTAGCTGAGGCTGGCCGTGAACCTGCAATCCTCCTGTCTCAGCCTCCCAAGTACTGGGGTTACAAGGGTGCACCACCATGCCTGGCTTGTTTTTTGGAAAAAGCTATGTCCTGAAACCTGCAATACTACTGTCTCAGCTCCCAAGTACTGGTATTTACAAGTGTGTACCACCACGTCTGGCTAAAAACTATGTTTTAATAACTATTTTAAAAATATTTTCCTAAAAATTCAAAATATAAGATCCCAAGGTAATTCTGATGCAAACCCTTGGTTAAGAACCACTCATTAATTATATATTCCTGGTTTTTTACTTACTAGCTAATATTTTAGGATTGCTATGAAGATAACTTATAATGGTCTATAAACACTTTTTTGATGTAATTATAATTTGTTGAAATTATTGCATTTAAAGTCAATGTTTTCTGTTTTCAACTTTCCCTGGGGAAAATAATGGCAGCAGAACACATGGAAGGGCATGGTAAGTTCAGCTTGAGCAGAGCTGAAAAACAGAGAAAGGTTTCGTGAAAGTGTTGTTGATACTTAATCAGCAACCTTCAGTACTTTCTCAGTTATTTGTAAAGTGATGACTTACTGAAAAAGTTGTCCTCGTGAGTGGTGATGTTAATGTATTGTAAGGATCAGTTTGAAGTGGAAAGTAATTTGAGTTGTACTGTTTATTAATGTACAAATGTAGGTGAAGAGATAATCTTTGAAGGGGAAGCCCTCTGAACTTTTTAATGAAGAGCAGTCATTTCTGCCCTCTCAAATAATAGCAAAAATTGAGGATTCCTTTAAGCATAAGAAAACTTTACAGAGAAAAAAGTAGTAGATGAGATTATTTCATAATCTGAGCACATTCTTTAGTATCTTCCTTTTGTCTTGGGTGAATGGAAATAAGCTGTTGGAAATCATAGACTAATTCCAGAAGAAACTGTGTTTTCTGTTTTTTTTTTTTTTTTTTTTTTTTTTTCGGTACTGGGGATTGAACTCAGGGGCACTCTACCTCCGAGCTATACCCCCAGCCCTATTTTTTTTTATTCTTTATTTTGAAACAGGGTCTCACTAAGTTGCGGAGTGCCTCACTAGGTAGCTGAGGCTGGCTGCGAACCCGGATCCTCCGCTCTCAGCCTCCAAAATGCTGGGATTACAGGCATGCGCCACCAAGCCGGCGTTTTCTGGTTATTTTTAATCAATATCTCTGTATTAAATTCCTGGTCTTTATCCCCTTTACCTTTTGCCACTTGAGAAGGGATTGCAGTTGTAGTTCTTTAAGAGATTTCTTACATGGTACATATAATCAGGCATTTGGTTTTTATGAAAAGCAAAGTATTCATGGGAAAACTTAGTTTTTGAAGATTTTAAACATGAAATTTGTGCTTACTAGAAGAACAGTCAAGATTGATTCTCCCCTTTATTTCTGCCCTCACATACTATAAGTTAAATATTGGATATGTTATATGTTAGGAAAGTAAATGCTTTTTAACCATATATCTTTTTACTTTTAATTTATAAAACTAACCGTATTTTCTTTGAAACATTCACTAGGATTCTGATCTTCGAAGTGCACTTCTTTTGGAACAGGCTGCACATTGCTTTATAAATATGAAGAGTCCCATGGTTAGAAAATACGCATTTCATATGATATTGGCAGGCCATCGGTTTAGTAAAGCAGGACAGGTGAGCATATTTTCTTTAAAATGAAAACAAATTTATTAATTAATTTTATATATGTTTGTTACTTTTTATGATTTGAAATCAATTATAAAATAAATTTTAAGGTATTGGTAAAGGCATAATTTGGATTTAGACAGATGTGGATTTAAATCTTGATATCCCGCTCATGGCTTGACTTTGGTTCAGTTGTTTCTCTGAGCCTCAGCCTTTTTCCCCCCTTTTTTGGGGGTGGTGGTAGTGTTGGGGATTGAACCCTGGAGCTACCTCTGAGCTACACCTCCAGCCCTATTTTACTTTTTATTTGGAAACGGATCTCACCGAGTTGCTGAGCTGGCTTTGAATCTGCTATCCTCTTGTCTCAGCCTCCCAAGTAGTGGGATTACAGGAGTATGCCACCGTGCCTGGCTAGCCTCAGCCTTTTATTTATAAAATTTTTAACTTTATAGTGGCACATACCTGTAATCTAGCAACTTGAGAGGATGAGGTGGGAGGATCACAAGATTGAGGCCAGTTTTGGCAGTTCAGCAAGACCCTGTCTCAGAATAAAAAATAAAAATGGCTGGGGGTGTGGTGTAGCAGTGAATGCCCAGTTCAATCCCCAGAACCATTTAAAAAAAAAAAAAAAAAATCAGGTATGGTGGCTGATGATTGTGATCCCAGTACTTGGGAGGCTGAGACAAGAGGATTACAGGTTCATGGCCAGCCTCAGCAACTTTGTGAGGCCCTCTGCAACTTAATGAAATCCTGTTTCAAAATTAAAAAAAATAAGGCTGTGGATGTAGCTCAGAGGTAGAATGTCCCTGGGTTCAATCCCCAGTACCATCCAAAAAAAAAAAAAAAAGGTAATTTTATGCCAATTTTTGTGAGGTTAAACCAAATCATATATATGAGGGGCCAGATACACTATGCATTCAAGTAGGGGTGAATGCTCCCTACTTGAGCTCTACACTTCAGATTTTTCTGAGAGTGCTTTATAATGGTATTAACTAAATATTTAATGTGTAGAAATCTATTCCTTGTCCCTGGAAGTAGTTGGGTTGGAGAGATCTTTATTGATTTAGAGGGATTTCTGTAGCCCTAGTTGTTCGTATACACATTAGTTGGAGGAGGATAAAAGAAAGAGCAGCATTGAGATAGTGGTTTATTGTAGATGTAAATAGAGATGTGGACTGAATAATCCTCTCTATTTCAGGAACTATACTAGGAACTGAGTGTTCGCCCATAAAATTAACATGGTGCTCCCTCTTAAGGAATTTTTGATCCATGGGAGAGTATGAGGATTTAAAAAATGTAGTTAATACTATTTTTTGTGGCAGTGCTGGGAATCAAATCCAGGGCTTTACACATAATAGGCAAACATTCTACCACTGAGCTATATTCCCAGTTCTGATAGAAGTTTTTATGAATACATGTAACGGTTTTATTTTTTGTGATACTGGGGATTGAACCCAGGGTCATTCTTTGAGCTATACCCACAGCTCCATTTATTTTGAAACAGGGTCTTGTTAGGGTGATGAGAGTCTCACTACTTGCTAAGGATGTTGTCAAACCTGCGATCCTCCTATCTCAGCATCCCAAGTACCTGTAGGCATGTGCCACCATACCTGGCATACTTAACATTTTTACAAGTTTGTGCTAATAAAACATGCCAGTGTTGTAAAATGTTATTTCAAAAGTATAAGAATAATCAAAATATCCTAACTTTTAATTAGCAAAATTTTAATAAGATTGTATTACTCCTATTTTTGGAACCTGTGGAAAGTTAGAAAATATGTAGACATGCTGTATTTTACATAAAAACTTTTAAAATATCCATGTAAAATTAAATGTCTTAGCTGGACGTGGTGGTACATGCCTATAATCCCAGTACTTAGGAGATTGAGACAGGAGGATTGCAGGTTCAAGGACAGCCTCAGCAGCATAGTGAGACTCTCAGCAACCTAGTGAGACCATGTTTGAAAATAAAAAGTGGAATAGTGCTGGAGGTGTAGCTTAGAGGTAGAATGCCCCTGGGTTCAATCTCTGGTACCACTTGATAAATAGAACTTCATGGGTTCTTAAGTGGAAAGGCATTAAAATTCGAACTCATTTTTCATAATCCTTCTATAGTAAGTGAAAATGCATTTGAAACACATTATCTAAGTGTTTACCTCTGCTTAAAAATTTAATTGAGGTCTGGCAGTGCATATCTGTAATCCCAGTACCTGAGAGGCTGAGACAGGAGAATTGCAGGTTCAAGGCCATCCTCAGCAATTTAGCAAGACCCTGTTTGAATCCTTATCCAGCCAAGAGTTTATTTTAAAAGTGACAAATTGCCAGGCATGGTGGAACATGCCTGTAATCGTAGTACATGGGAAACTGAGACAGGAGGATCACAGGTTTGAGGACAGTCTTAGCAAGTAGTGAGACTCTTACCAACCTAGCAAGACCCTGTTTCATAATTAAAAAAAAAAAAAGATAAAATAGGGCTTATGGTATGGCTCAAAAGTAAAGCACCCTCAGGGTCAATCCCCAGTTCCCCCACCCCCACCCCACCACTTGGGCTCAGAGTGTAGAATGCCCCTGGGCTCAGGAGTATCACAGGTTTGAGGACAGCCTCAGCAAGTAGTGAGACTCTTTTTTTTTTTTTTTTTGTGGTACTAGGGATTGAACTCAAGGGCGTTCTTCCTCCGAGCTATACGCCCAGCCCTATTTTTTATTCTTTATTTTGAAATTTGAAACCGGGTCTCACTAAGTGGTGGAGTGCCTCACTAGGTAGCTGAGGCTGGCCTCGAACCCGGATCCTCTGGTGTCAGCCTCCTGAATGCTGGGATTACAAGCGTGCGCCACCATGCCCGGCTAGTGAGACTCTTATCAACCTAGGGAGACCCTGTTTCATAATAATAAAATAAAATAAAATAAAATAGGGCTTGGGGTATAGTTCAGAGATAAAACACACACAGGTTCAATCCCCAGTACCCCCTCCCTCCCTACACACACACACACACACACATACACACACACACACACACACACACAAAATAGGGCTGAGAGTGTAGAATGCCCATGAGCTCAATCTCCAGTAACACACACACACACACACACAATTGTATTAAGCATGTAATTTCCTTAGTTCAGAAAGAAAATTATGTTGCTCATATATATTTTATTGGGAGTGAACCCAGAGGCATTCTACCTCCAAGCTACACCCCCAGTCTGATTTTCTTATTTGGAAACAGAGTCTCACTAGGTTACTGAGAGCCTTGCTCAGTTGCTGTGGCCGGCTATGAACCTGTGATCCTTCTGTCTGAATCCTCCCAAGTATTGGGATTACAAGTGTGTGCCACCACACCCAAGCTTTCCCCATTATATTCTCCATTAGGAACAGTCCATTATCTCCTATGGAAAATGAGTCCTCTTTTTTTTTTTTAGATGCTTATCTACTTAATGAATGCTTTAATATGTGAGAATGATCATGTCATTAAAATTGGAAATGTTGGAAATGCTTGTATTCACCTCCAGTTATGGGGCATATTGCTTCTAGGAAATGCCTAGAAAGTTAAGAAAGTTTTATTTTTGGTAGGTTGAGATACATTTGCTATCTGGCTTTATAATTATCTCTAACTCTAGGTGTCCCATGGAGTTTATGTTGTTAAATGGTCCCAGGGTTCACTGTTTTTGGTGTTGGGGATTGAACCTGGGGGTATTATATCTCTGAGTTACACCCAGCCCTTTTTATTTTTTATTTTGAAACAGGGTCTCACTAAGTTGCAGAGTGCCTCACTAGGTAGCTGAGGCTGGCCTCGAACCTGGATCCTCCGGTCTCAGCCTCCCAAGAAAATGTTTTTTAAAAACTCACAAAGACAGTTGTGACTATGTATGGTACAAAGTTTGTAATCTTACCTTGGGAGGCAGGGACTGTAAAGAGTATACTGTAAAACAAAGGTTTAGTGGAGAAAAGCCATCGGTACCAAATCTCTCTCTCTTTTGAGATGGGGTCTTGCTAAGTTGTCTAGGCTAACCTTGAATTTGTAATTCTCCTGTCTCAGCCTCCTGAGTACCGGGGATTATAGGCATGTGCCAGTGTGCTGGCGCATATGTCTTACTCTGTTTCTCCTTTTTTTTGTGTGGTGCTAGGGATTGTCCTCAGGGGCATTCTATCTCCGAGCTACATCCTCAGCCCTTATTTATTTATTTATTTATTTATTTTTTACTTGGAAGCAAGGTCTCACTAAGTTGTGAGGCTGGTTTTGAACCTGCGATCTTCCTTTCTCAGCCTCCCAAGTACTGGGATTACAGGCATGTGCCACCATGCCCGGCTCTGTGTCTTTCTCTTTTTGTTTCTCTCTCCCTCCCTCCTCCCCTCCCTCCTCCTCTCCCTCCTCCCCCTCAGTACTGGAGATTGAATGTAGGGGCGTTCTGCCTCTGAGCTACAGTCCCAGTCCTTTTTACCCTTTTTTTTTTTTTTTACTACTTTGAAATAGGGTCTTACTGAATTGCTGAGGGTCTCGCTAAATTGCTGAGGTTGTCCTCAAACCTGCTATCCTTCTGTCTCAGTCTCCCAAGTATTGGGATTACAGGCATGTGCCACTACGCCCAGCATGGTTCTTGTTTGTTTTTAAGATGAAGGTCATATGAGCTCAGAGGATAGCAGTGATTGATACTTTATGTAACACCATGTATCTGCTTAAGGTTGTAATCTGATGTAGTGGTGGACAAAAGAATACCAAACTCTATCACTACCAAACAACAAAACAGTGGCTAAATATGTATATATGTGAACCAGGAATGCTTGTAATCCCAGTATTTGGAGGCTGAGACAGGAGAACTGCAGATTTGAGGCCTGCCTCAGCAACTTAGTGAAACTCCCAGCATCCTAGCAAGACCCTGTTTCAAAACAAAAAATGAAAAGAGCTGGAGGTATAGCTTGGAAGTAAAATGCCCTTGGATTCAATCCCCAGCACCATCAAAAGAAAAAAAAGTATACATACACATTTAGACCATACACTCAGCACATAGAGTATTAGCATAGACTAGATATTCCTATTCAGCCCAGGGCAGTGATGTAAAGAGGGATTATAGATTTTATAAGGTAACTCAGTTATAACCGAGACCAAGACCAAGACCAAGACCCTAGTGTATGATTCTGTATGCTGCTGCTCTGGAAATTTCCAGATAATTTTTCACAAAGTCATTGTTATGCATGACATCTTAGACCTCTTTTCTTTAGACAAAGTACGTGCTTAGGTGCTTCAGAACCTTTTTTTTTTTGTGGTGCTGGGGATTGAACTCAGGGGCATTCTAACACCAAGCTATATCCCCAGCCCCATTTTTTATTCTTTATTTTGAAACAGGGTCTCACTAAGTTTTGGAGTGCCTCACTAGTTAACTGAGGCTGGCCACTAACCCGGATCCTCTGGTCTCAGCCTCCCAAATGCTGTAATTACAAGTGTGAGCCACCACGCCTGGCAGAACCTCTTTGTTCTTAGACTGCAGTTGTTATACAATTCCTTCCCTTCATCCTTTCTGTCACCCCTTTTTAAACAGCTATTATGCCATGAATTTATAGGGAATGGGTTCCAGCAGCTCAGCCTCCTTTCCATTGGTTCTAACAAAGTACACTTTTCTGGGCAAAGCAGGCTGGCACTTCATTTCAACCCAGGTACCTTTCTCTGTGGCTTCCTTCTTTCTCATTATTTTCCTTCATATGTTTCAGGAAGCTGTTTCAGCTCTTAGAATGCCTGATATGCTCAATACATACATTGGTTCTCTTGGCAAGAACCTTGTCCTTGTCACAACAATGCCAGAAGCATGCTGAGTACCATTGTAGACTCTGGTTTTGCTGTGGTAGTGTTTGTGGGCACTCCTTTTGAATAGTCCCCATTCCTTGCAATATCACTTTTCTTGATTCTTTTTTTTTTTTTTTTGCAGTACTGGGGATTGAACTCAGGGGCATTCTACCTCCGAGCTATACCCCCAGACCTATTTTTTTATTCTTTATTTTGAAACCGAGTCTTACTAAGTTGCGGAGTGCCTCACTAGGCAGCTAAGGCTGGCCGCGAACCCGGATCCTCCGGTCTTAGCCTCCCGAATGCTGGGATTACAAGCGTGCGCCACCACGCCCGGCTACTTTTCTTGATTCTTATAGAGTCACATGTAGTTGGCCAAAGGAACAACTCACTTTTTCTAAAAGGCCTAGAGAACATATATTGCATGCCTCTCTTTTTTCCTTTTGTATTCTTCCTTTTTTTGTGTGATACTGGGGATGGAATCCAGGGACATTCTACCTCTGAGCTACATCCCAAGCCCTATTTTTTATTCTTTATTTTGAAACAGGGTCTCACTAAGTTGCAGAGGGCCTAAGTAGCTGAGGCTGGCCGCGAACCTTCCAAGTACTGGGATTATAAGCGTGTGCCACCATGCCCGGCTTGTGTTCTTCCTTTTGATGAATTACTGGAAGAAGGCAGTTCCAGCCAAAGGACGCTCTTTTTTTTTTTTCTGAAGACCAGTCTTCTACTGTGTAATTCTCTTTCTTCTATTTTTCTTCCTCTTTGTTTTGTAGTACTAGGGATTGAATCCAGAGGTTTTCTACTTCTGAGCTATACCCTCAACTCTTTTTTAATTTTTTGTTTTGAAACAGGGTCTCTCTAGGTTGCGGAGACTTGTCTTGAACCTGCGATTCGATCCTCTTTTCTTAGCCTCCCATGTACCAGGATTGCAGGCATGTGTCTCCACGCCTAGCCTCTTTCTTTTTTCTAAAACACTTGATCCTTTTGCTGGAGCATTGTCATTCATTAGTTAGCTGTTGATGGCTAGCTGTTTAGTATCTCATGAGCCCAGAGCCAGATCTGGAGGAGAGCTGCCTCCATTCGTTATGACTGACTGAAACTTTTTTTCTTTTTTTTTTTTTCAGTACTGGGGATTGAACTCAGGGGCGTTCTACCTCCAAGCTATACCCCCAGCCCTATTTTTTATTCTTTATTTTGAAACCGAGTCTCACTAAGTTGCAGAGTGCCTCACTAGGTAGCTGAGGCTGGCGGCGAACCCGGATCCTCCGGTCTCAGCCTCCCGAATGCTGGGATTACAAGCGTGCGCCACCACGCCCAGCCTTGGGCTTTTTTTCTTTGGGATTTTATTTTATTATTAGTTTGTGCACGTGTGTGTGGGTACGTGCATGTGAGTTGTATGTGTGTGGTATTCTATGGATTGAAACCAGGGGCGTTCTACCTCTGAACTACACCCCTAGACTTATTTATTTTTTATTTGGAAACAAGGTCTCACTAAGTTGCTGAGAGCCTCACTAAGTTGCTGAGGTTGGATTTGAACTTGCAATCCTCCTTTCTTAGCCTCGCAAGTATTGGAATTAGAGGTGTGTATTACCACACTTGTCTGGGATTTTATTTTAATGTAAAAGTATGGCAGGTCTTTTCTGGCTGTTACAATAGCTGCTACCCACTCTACTATCTATATCTACCTTTCTTTTTTTTTGTGTGTGGTACTTGGGATGGAACCCAGAGGTATTCTACCTTCAAGCTACACCCCCAGTCCTATTTTTTATTCTTTATTTTGAAACAGGGTCTCACTAAGCTGCGGAGGGCATCACTAAGCAGCTGAGGTTGGCCTCGAACCTGGATCCTCCTGTCTCAGCCTCCCAAGTACTGGGATTACAAGTGTGCACCACCATGCCCGGCTCTATATCTGCCTTTCTTGATGGCTGGGATTAAGATAACTGCTTTGATGCTTTTGCTACTTTTTAGTCTTTTATAGTGTGTATGGTTAACATAGATGTCCTGTCTCCCCTTTTTTGTTCAGCTTTTCTGTCAAACATAGTGCAAGAAAGTGGTGATCTGTACCTCTCTTAATTTGGACAGTCACCATTATTGCTGTAAATGTTAGTGTTTTACTGCAGTACTAATAGGTTTTGGCATTCTGCACTTTTTCTTTTCTGAATGCATTTCTTGTCTATCACATTGGTTTTAATCTCTTGCTGTTCTCAGTCCTGCAGTAGGCATACTGACAGCAGGAAGTGCACCCTGATCCTTGTAGAAACCACCTTGAAGAGGAACCTGTGGTGGCACCTAATGCTGGCAGAGAACCCTGCCGTGTCTTGCATGGGCAGTGCTTACTGTGCTAGTGTCCTAGCCCACTGCTCTGTCTGAACGGTGTGAGGCAGTACTTCATGGTGGTCACAGCACTTGCTAGTAAGTTGTGGCTGGCATGCAGGCAGGCAGGGGTCAGCATGGCTGGGCCAGTGTGTGAATATTAATAATGAAAAATAATGTAAATCTGTACTGTGTTACATGGCATATGTGGTCACATAAATTCAATGTGTATTTTTGGTTGTAGGCAAGGGAAAAAAGTTTACTAAGTATTTGTTCACTTGATAGAAAAAAGTTATTCAAAAACATACTACCCTTCTAAGTAGTATGAGAACTTTTTTTTTTTCATTTAATGTTAGCAATATATGCCCGTTTTAGATGTTAAAAACTTTGTTTTTGTATACCCTGCCCTTTTCCAGAAAAAATTTGAAGTAGATGAAGCCAAGTTGAGAGCTGAGCTCTTAGAAGTGATCTTTTTAAGATGCTCCTCAGAGAAATAGGGAACGGCTATCAGAACAGATTGGTCTCCCTGCTTTTTCTTCATATTCCTTATTTTTTATTTTATTTTATTTTATGTTATTGCGGTTACTGGGGATTGAACCCAGGGGCATTTTACCTCTGAGCTACACCCCCAGTCCTATTTTTTATTCTTTATTTTTGAAACAGGGTCTCACCAAGTTGTGGAAGGCCTAAGTAGCTGAGGCTGGCCATGAACCGGGATCTCCTGTCTCAGCCTCCCGAGTACTTGGGATTGCAAGCGTGCGCCACCATGCCCAATTCACAGTCCTTATTCTAAAACATATATCCACACACACTTTGGATGGCTGAGGAAATTTAATGTATAAGAGATTTCATATATAATTGTATAATTGTCAAGAGATTATCATAAATGTTAGTTTTCTTTTCTTCATCCCATTCTCTGTTAAAGAACCAGTTATCAGATTGTGTGTGTATGATTTTTTTCCCCAATCCAGGACAGATGTGAATTATATTTGTTTTGTTTGTTTTCTTGCAGAAAAAGCATGCTTTACGCTGCTATTGTCAAGCCATGCAAGTTTACAAAGGAAAAGGCTGGTCTCTCGCGGAGGATCACATTAACTTCACTATTGGGCGCCAGTCCTATACTCTTAGGCAACTGGACAATGCTGTGTCTGCTTTTAGACATATTTTAATCAATGAAAGTAAACAGTCTGCTGCTCAACAAGGGGCCTTCCTCAGAGAATATCTTTATGTTTACAAGGTGAATGAATACTCTTTCCAGGAATAGATATTAACTTTTTTGGGGGGACGGGGTATGTGTGTGTGTGTTACTAGGGATGGAACCCAGGGGCCTTTTACCTCCGGGCTATATCCCCCAGGCCTATTTTATTTTTTATTTGGAAATGGTCTCAGTTGCAGAGAGCCTCACTAAGTTGCTGAGGCTGGCTTTGAATCTGTGATCTTCCTGTCTCATCTTCCCAAGAACTGGGATTACAAATGTGCACCACCATACCCGGCTTTAATATTATATTTAAGTTGTTATTTTCAGCAAAAAAAGCAGATTCTTTACTGTCTCGTAGGAGTATAACAAAGTGATTTTTTTTAGAATATATGTAATTATCTTTCATAATAAAGGTATGGCAGGCTAGGTTTCTTGGTTCATAGATCTGTGTTGCATCACTCCTTCAATTTTTAAAAAAGAGTTTTAATATTTTGGCAAACATTTGATTTGTGGTTGTTCTTAGACTGTTTAAAAGAAAAGATGCCATAAGCTTCTTGGACTGTTTCTTCAATCTTTTTATAGGATCACAACCAATTTTCTAATAGTGGGTCCTCTTACCATCTTTTGGGAACATATATTCCTTTTTCTTATGAAAGGTGAGAAAGTGTGGATCTTATGAGAAATAAACAGGCTATTCTGGTGTAACCCAGAAAAATTAATAGGAAGAAAGAATATTTCAAGGTAGCAGGAAGATAGAAAATATAGATCATTGTTACATGGAAAAAACTGGAAGTTGTTACTTTCTTCCCAAGGACTATGAATAATGAGTATTTTATCTGTTCTGCAGAAAAATAATTACTTTATTAATTTGAAATCATATGGGTTAGAATTTTGACAGACAGGATGCTACAATGAATCAGAAAAAGGAAAATGCATACCAAAATATCATTTGGAAATTTGACATCTAGAGAGAACTAACCAGCTAAATAACCTTAGAAAGGTTCTTTGAAGGCAGAATGAAAGAGCTAAAGGTCTGCATTGTAAAATGTTACGACTCTAATACAGTAAATAGAATTAGCAATTAGATGTCTAATATTCTCACTTAACATGTTTTTAATACTTTTCTATATTAAAAAATGAGGAAACATATATGAAGAGAATGTAGTTTTCTTAAATACTCTCCTTTTTTTTTCTTTTTATATTTCTCCCAGAATGTAAGTCAGCTATCACCAGATGGTCCTTTACCACAGCTTCCTTTACCATATATTAACAGTTCAGCAACACGGGTTTTCTTTGGCCATGACAGACGACCAGCAGATGGTTAGTAAATTTTTTTTTCCTTTTGCATATGTTATCTAATGACTGTATTTTTAAATTTTTTTCTCTATATTTAAAAAATGACTTATAGTCAAATATTGAAGACTTTTTGTTACTTTACCATCATCTGAAAATAACAACTACTTAATTGTTTTTCCTTCAAGTCTTAAAAACTAAAAGTAAAATGTTTGTAATAACATTTTCCCCCACATAATAGAAAGAATGCTCATGTCATTATATAAATTTGGTAAACATTTTTAATATTTCTACATTTAGTACATATAAAATGCTTTAGCCAAAAAATAAAAAATCATGTTTATGACAGTGTTTTGGTCTTCTGTTTTGTTTTGTTTTGTTTTTTTTCGGTACTGGGGATTGAACTCAGGGGCGTTCTACCTCCGAGCTATACCCTCAGCCCTATTTTTTATTCTTTTCTTTGAAACCGGGTCTCACTAAGTTGCGGAGTGCCTCACTAAGTAGCTGAGGCCGGCCGCGAACCCGGATCCTCAGGTCCCAGCCTCCCAAATGCTGGGATTACAAGCATGCGCCACCACGCCCGGCTTGGTCTTCTGTTTTTAATTAATTAATTAATTTGTTTGTGGTCCTGGGAATTGAACCCAGAAGCATTCTACTTCCGAGCTATATCCAACCCTATTTATTTTTATTTGGAAACAGAGTCTCACTAAGTTATGGAGGGCCTCACTAAGTTGCTGAGGCTGTCCTTGAACCTGGGATCCTGTTCATGGAAGTCAAGGAAAATACTACTTTCAGAGTCAGGAGGAAAAGAATATCAGCATTACAAGCAAAGTTCCATTTAGGCCATAGTTAGTAAGTGTATTTTTTGCTGAGAGCATTAGAAATAGGCAAGAATGCATGTGTGTGTGTATATTTGGATACCTCTGATTCTTATTTAAAATATGTTTTGTGTATGTGTGTGTTTGTGTGTGTGTGTGTAACTGGGGATTGAACCCAGGAGCATTTTACCTTGGAAATGCACCCCCAGCCCTATTTTATTTTTTATTTTGAAATAGGGTCTCACAGCCTGGCGTGGTGGCACACGCTTATGATCCCAGTATTTGGGAGGCTAAGACAAGGAGGATCGCAGTTTCAAGGACAACCTCAGCAAATAATTAGATTCTCATCAACCTAAGTGAGCCTCTATTTCAAAATAAAAAAAGAATAGTACTGAGGGGTATAGCTCGGAGGTAGAATACCCTAGATAGAGTTCAATCCCCAGTACCACACACACAAAAAGAAACATGGTCTTGCTTAGTTTTTAAGGGCTTTTCTAAGTTACTCAGGCTAGCCTCAAACCTGTGATCTTCTGTCTGTCTCTGAAGTGTTAAGATTACAGGCATGCGTCACCACCCCTGGCCTACATTTTGTTTTATTTGAGGACATTCATAAACATATTTCATAAGCATATAGTTCATGAACATATCTTTAATTGTGACACTTCTTTTTTCTAGGTGAAAAGCAGGCAGCTACTCATGTAAGTCTTGATCAAGAATATGACTCTGAATCCTCTCAGCAGTGGCGAGAACTTGAGGAACAAGTTGTGGCTGTGGTTAACAAAGGAATAATTCCATCCAATTTCCATCCCACACAATACTGTTTGAACAGTTACTCAGATAACTCCAGATTTCCACTTGCAGTTGTGGAAGGTGATATACTTGAATTTGTATTTATGAATTTTTGTTTGTTTTATTTTCAGCAGATTCAAGATAATTTACTGTATACCGCATATTACTGGAGGTCAGGGATACAAAGATAAATTAGCTCATAACTGAGCTGTATTTATAAAACCAGTTAGTGAGGGTGCTAATATAGCTACATGCAATGTGATGCAGGAATATGAGAGGAAATAACATTCTCTAGTACAGTGAAATTGGGGAATATCTTTTGGAAGATGTAGTTTTTTGTTTGTTTTGTGTTTCTAGGGTCTCGCTAGATTGATGAGAGTCTCACTAGTTACTGAGGCTATCCTCAAACCTGTGGTCCTCCTTCCTCAGCCTCCCAAGTACTGGGATTACAAGCATGCACCACCACCTCTGGCCTGGAAGATGTAGTTTAAAAATGGAATCCTATATAAATGGGCCTTTATAATGTGGTAAAGAACAGTCTAGGTAGAAATGCAGCACTATGAAAGCAAAGTTTGTTTAGAGTTTTGAAGCTGAGGGTGAAGTGTGAGATTTATTAAAGTCATGAATGTTGGCCTTTCCCTACAGAACCAATTACAGTGGAAGTGGCGTTCAGAAACCCTTTGAAAGTTCCACTGTCGTTGACTGATCTATCATTGCTCTGGAAGTTTCAACCTAAAGATGTCCGTGGAAAGGGTAATGAAGCAGTTAGAGAACTAGTAAGTTATTAAAAGGTATTTGTAACAAGCACGCTTCAGTTACAGTCTTAACAGATGCCATAATAACAGATCTGCTTCCCTTCAGTGAACTCTGCTTACTCTTTTTTGCTTATTTTTCTTAGTTTTGAAATTTATATGTGCTAAGTGTTGAAAACTGAGAATACAGAAATACGTGAGGTATAAAAGTAAAACTATCTCCCTAATATTTAGGAGTAACTACTGTGATTTTTTTTTTTTTTTTTTTTTGCGGTACTGGGGATTGAACTCAGGGGCATTCTACCTCCGAGCTACACCCCCAGACCTATTTTTTATTCTTTTATTTTGAAACCGAGTCTCACTAAGTTGCGGAGTGCCTCACTGGGTAGCTGAGGCTGGCCGCGAACCCGGATCCTCCGGTCTCAGCCTCCCGAATGCTGGGATTACAAGCGTGCGCCACCACGCCCGGCTCACTACTGTGATATTTTGCTGTCTTTTCAGTCATTTCTATTTGTATGTTTTTTGGCTCTTATTCTTATTTCCTCATTGTGTATGTTATTTTTTTTCATTCTATATTGTTTAATGTGCATTTTCTGGTAATGAAACATCTCAATCTCTTCTTACATAATCCATCCTATGGAAGATTCATAAGCTATTCTATGGTCATTGGTAGTTGTTTGGGAGCTTTCCATTTGTTTACTGTCACAATAATTCTGTGGTGGGTTTTTTGTTTGTTTGTTTTGTGGTATTGGGGATTGAACTCAGGGGCATTATACCTCTGAACTACACCCCCAGCCCTACTTTATTTTTGTTTTGAAGCAGGGTCTCACTGGGTTGATGAAAGCCTCATTTAGCTGGGCATGGTAGCGCACGCTTGTAATCCCAGTACTTAGGAGGCTGAGACTGGAGGATCCAGGTTCGCAGCCAGCCTCAGCTACTTAATGAGGCCCGCCGCAACTTAATGAGACTCTATTTCAAATAAAGAATAAAAAATAGGGCTGGGGGTGTAGCTCGGAGGTAGAATGCCCCTAGTACCGCACACACACACAAAAAGAAAGCCTCACTACTTTCTGAGGTGTCCTTGACCCTCCAGTTCTCCTGTCTCAGCCTCCCAAATACTGGGATTACAAGTATGCGTCACCATGACCAGCTTTTTTTTTTTTTTGTGATGCTGGGGATTGAACTCAGGGCCTCACCATGCTAGGCAAGTTATTACTGAGCTGCACCCCTAGTCCATGTGGTGAATATTTTTGTGCATAGTTTTTTAGTCTTCATATTATTTCTATAGGAAGATTCCTAGGTATGAAGTTATAAGGTTTTAGGGAATAAAAACCTCTACTGGTTTTCCAAAGGTCATTCATACCAACAAGCTTCTCATATGCAGTATGTGGAGTTTGAGTATTTTGTGTTTGCAATATTAAGCAATTAACATTTAATGTTAACATTAATGTTAAGCAGTTGTGAGCCAATTATCTGTTTTTTTGCTGGGCAATCAGAGACATTGTCTCTTATGTGATTGGTTTGGAGGAAGCAGCATTTCTTTCTCCCGCTGTTCTTACTGTCCACCTTTTTTTTCTGCATCATGCTTACACTACCATCTGCCTTTTCTAAGAATTGGCCAATTTGGAGAAAGGGTGTTTGGAGCAAAAAATGGAGAAATTTGCTTATTGCAGTATTGAATTATCACTTTGACTATTGTTGAATATGAGCAGCTAAACTTTGTGTCTTGGTTCCTGGACTGAATGAATGTAAAATACATTGTCAAGTACCTACCACAGCATAGCTCTACTCCAGGGATGGAAATAAACACTTTGCATAGAGCTTAGCACTTAGTAAGAACCTAGAAATGCTAACTTTAGTGTTGTTTTTTTGTATTAGTATATAAGAATGTTAGTAGTCTGACATTGTATTCATTAGAATGTATATATTTTTAAAAATATTTTATCTTTTAGGTTACAAGTGAACCTGAAATGATTGGAACTGAAGTTATATCAGAATTCTTAATTAATAGTGAAGAATCTAAAGTGGTAATTGTTTTATCATTTTTCCTTTTTAAGTCCTTTCTAAAAGTGAGCTGAAAACAAATTTGAAAATCAGCTTAACTTACTCAGATATTTTTTAGTTCTTTTAAGAACTAAAATTTGAAAGATTAAAAAACTGAGATTGCTGAGGAACATATTGGTGGAAAAAGTAGGTTAGCAGTAGTCTTTGATTTAATTTCCTGAGAAACCTGGTGAAAAGTTTTCACTTTCTTCTTGGTGTCAGTGTAATTCATACGATATTCACTACAAGAGAATATTTTGATTTTTATTACAATTATTTTTGAAGATCTAGGCCTATAATAATTGTATTTAGAGATTTTCTTTTTAAAAAGATACATTTCAATAAGAACAGTTTATATTTTAAAAGTGTAGGTCATGAGTTTATAGTTCTGCAACATTCAGAATTTAGGTATTGCACTATTTAAAGTATTATGAAAACATAATAAGAGTAACTCAAATATCTCCACAGGCAAGACTAAAGCTCTTTCCCCATCACATAGGAGAGCTGCATATTCTGGGAGTTGTTTATAATCTTGGCACTATTCAGGGCTCTATGACAGTAGATGGCATTGGTGGTCTTCCTGGATGTCACACAGGTAAAGTTATAGTATTGCTAAACAATTAGAAAACGAATACGTAAATCATTCCCTAGTGTAAAATGAATGGAAATGAGATATTTTCTAAATAGGTCTAATGTACCTTTAGATATAAGCATTTAGGCAGTCGTAAGGATGACTACTTTAGATTATTTTAACCTCTTCCATAGCTTCAAAAGTAAATAATTAGCCGGGCATGGTGGCACACGCTTGTAATCCCAGGATTTGGGAAGCTGAGACCGGAGGTTCTGGGTTTGAGGCCAGCCTCAGCTACCTAGTGAGGCACTCTGCGACTTAATGGGACCCTGTTTCAAAATAAAGAATATAAAATAGGGCTGGGGGTATAGCTCGGAGGTAGAATGCCCCTGAGTTCAATCCCCAGTACCACAAAAAAAAAGTAAATAATTTTATACTCTTCTGTTGTATTTTCTTTAGATAATTCTTGGGTTTTACCATTTGTATTTTCTTTTTTGTTACTGATCCAAATTTAGTAAATTTTAGCCAAACAAATTCTAACTACTTATTGAAGTGGCTCTATTTTTTCAGTATTTCCTTTTTATAAAAACATGGCACAAATTAAAAACCATTGTTTTTAATATCATTGAATAGTGAACACTTGAATTCTGTCATCTGTCTGGAAAGTGGGGTTTTAGTGTTAAGCTGATATTCTTGGTGCCCTATATGGTATGTTTTATAAATTTTTAAGATTAAAAGTATAAGATACATATAATATATATGTATACACATACATATATATACGTATTTTTAACCATACTTTGATTTTTTTTTTTTTTTTTTTAATGCAGGAAGCCTTTTAAGATCTAATATTACCTTCTAAGTACCTTGTGCACTTACTTTTGAGTTTGGGTTGAAAAGATGCTAGGGAGGGAGTTTACCATAACTCTATTTCCAGCCCTTCATTTTAGTAGATTTAGTACCTTATTTTTAATTTTTATTGGTGTATTATAGTTTTACAACTAGTAGGATTCATTGTGATATCTTTGTACATGCCCATGACATAATTTTGTCAGTTTTTTTGCCCAGTACCTCCCCTTTCTCTCCCCTTCTTCCTCTCTTCTGATCATCATCCTCTTCTGCTCCCTTCTGTTTTCACAACTTCTATAGATGTATCTTATTTATTTATTTATTTATTTTTTGCGGTACTGGGGATTGAACTCAGGGGCATTCTACCTCCGAGCTATACCCTCAGCCCTATTTTTTACTTTATTTTGAAACCGGGTCTCACTAAGTTGCGGAGTGCCTCACTAGATAGCTGAGGCTGGCCGCGAACCCGGATCCTCCGGTCTCAGCCTCCCGAATGCTGGGATTACAAGCGTGCGCCACCACGCCTGGCAATGTATCTTATTTATGATAAATTAAACTGACTAGCCATTGATGTGAAGTGGCATTTACAAAAGTTGATTATTATTATATTATCATCATCATAATCATCATCATCATTATTATTATGGTGGTACTAGAGATTGAACCCAGAGGTATTCTACTTCTAAGCTACACCCCAGCCTTTTTACTTTTGTTTTTTGTTTGTTTGTTTTGAAATAGGGTCTCGTTAGGTTGCTAAGAGTCTCATTAAGATGCTGAGGCTGTCTTTGAACTTGTGACCCTCCTGTCTCAGTCTCCCAAGTGCTGGGATTACAAGTGTGAGCCACCATGCCTGACAAAGTTGATTATTAATACTGGCAAATCTTCTGAAACAATGGAAAACTTTTAACTTTTAGTTTAATATTTCTGCTTGCCTATTTAAGATAATTCAATACAAAAATTTAAAAAAGTAAACAAGTGGAATGAATCCATAAGAATTAAAAAATTCACACTTAAAGTTGAGTATGGTATTCTGCATTTTAGTGCTATATTTGTATTTCTCGTTTGACAATTACCAGACAAAGTTCATTTATAAAAATAATCTTGCTAATTTATTGCATTTTTAAAGCAAGATAACTGGGTGTTAAGAACTTTTTGAAACTCTTTTTCCCACTTGTACATACCTAGTATCTTAATCTAGTACCACAGAGTTATGGTTGTCAATAAAATGTAGTTAAATTTTAAGCTACCAAATATATGTATGAATATCATATTTTATATTATATTATAAGATATTAGTGGGAGGAGACTATGAATTAACTATTAAAATAAATCCCATTGTATAAGTAGAGTTTTCATGGTATTTTGGTGTAGTTTATTATTATATAAAATACTAATAGTGATCTGGGTCAAACCAAGTGTAGGAAATGTTATATTATGTATACAGTCTATAACCATTATAGTGACCTTCATCACATTAAAGGCTTTGAATAGTCCTACAGAAAAGATTGAGTTGTATGCCCTAGCGTTACTTACATATACAAGTATTGCATGGTAGTCTTTGGGAAAAATCTCATGTGAGTTAAAACTGTACCACATTTAATTTTCACTGTTTGATGTCTTGAGTTGTCATTTTTTAAAATTAATTATATTTATTTATTTTTAATTGGTGCATTGTAATCATACATCTTTGTTAGGTACAAGCTGATAAAAGGCATACATGCACACATTTCTCATTTAACCCTTCACCAATTCCCACCCCACCCCCTCCTCCATCCTCCTTCTCAAGTTCAGTTTAGTGATTAACTGTGTTGTGTTCATGAAAGTACATCATGCTAATTAGAGTGTCCCCCACCCCCCATCACCTTCCATTAAGTCAAATTCTTTGCTCACCTAAGGATTCTACTTCTTCATCTGGAGTCGATTTCCCTGCAAATAACATGATTTTCTTCTTCTTTATGGCTGAATAAAATTCCATTGTGTACATATGCCATAGTTTTGTAATCCATTCATATGTTGATGGACATCTTGACTAGTTCCATAGTTTGGCAATTGTAAATTGTACAGCTATAAACATAGATACACATACATCAGTCTGATAGTTTGCTTTCCGTTCTTTTGGGTAGATACCCAGAAGTGGTATTGCTGGATCATATGGTAGGTTCATTTCCTTTCATCTGAGGATCCCCCATATTGTTTTCCAAAGTGGTTGCACTAATTTGCAATCCCACCAACAATGTGTTAGGGTTCCCACTTCTCCACACCCTCGCCAGCATTTGTTGTTGTTTGTGTTCTTGATGGTTGCCATTCTGATTGGAGTTAGGCGAGATCTCAAGGTAGTTTTGATTTGCATCTCTCTGATTGCTAATGATGTGGAACATTTCCTCATACATTTATTGGCCATTTGTATTTCTTCTTTTGTGAAGTGTCTATTTAGATCCTTTGCCCATTTTTTGATTGTGTTATTTGTTTTCTTAGCTGTGAGTTTCTTGAGTTCTCTGTATATCCTAGATATTAGTCCTCTATCAGAAGAGTAGCTGGCAAAAATTTTCTCCCACTCTGTGGGCTCTCTGTTGAGGTTCTTGATAGTTTTCTTAGCTGCACAGAAGCTCTTCAGTCCCATGTATTTGATCCCATGCAATCCCATGTATTTGATCTTCCTTTGAGTTGCTTGTGCTTTTGAGGTCTTGTTGAGAAAGTTTTTACCTGTGCCTATGTGTTGAAGTGTTGGGCCTATGCCCTCTTCAAGTAGCTGCAAGGTCTCTGGCCTACTTCCAGCAGGTCTTTGATCCACCTTGAGTTGACTCTTGTGCAAGGTGAGAAAGTGGGGTTTATTTCCATTTTCCTGCATATGGTTAACCAGTTTTGCCAGCACCATTTGTTAAAGAGGCTATCTTTTTTCCAGTGTATATTTTTGGCTCCTTTGTCAAAAATCAGTTGACTGTAAGCACATGGGTCTGTTTCTGAATCTTCTGTTCTGCTCCATTGGTCTATGCATCTGTTTTTGTGCCAATACCATGCTGTTTTTATTACTGTGGCTTTGTAGTAGAGTTTGAAGTCAGGTATTGTTATACCTCCTCCATGGTTCTTGTTGCTAAGAACTGCTTTGGCTATCCTGGGCTTTTTGTTGTTCCAAATGAATTTAAGGACTGATTTTTCTATGTCTGTGAGGAGTGACCTTGATAATTTCATGGATATTGCATTGAATCTGTAGATCAGTTTTGGGAGGATGGCCTTTTTTTTTTTTTTTTTTTTGCGGTACTGGGGATTGAACTCAGGGGCATTCTACCTCCGAGCTATACCCCCAGCCCTATTTTTTATTCTTTATTTTGAAACAGGGTCTCACTAAGTTGCAGAGTGCCTCACTAGGTAGCTGAGGCTGGCCGCGAACCCAGATCCTCCGGTCTCAGCCTCCCGAATGCTGGGATTACAAG
>PVLC010012585.1:0-32502 GCA_004027655.1 Graphiurus murinus
GGTACTGGGGATTGAACTCAGGGGCATTCTACCTCCGAGCTACACCTCCAGCCCTATTTTTTATTCTTTATTTTGAAACCGAGTCTCACTAAGTTGCGGAGTGCCTCACTAGGTAGCTGAGGCTGGCCGCGAACCCGGATCCTCCGGTCTCAGCCTCCCAAATGCTGGGATTACAAGCGTGCGCCACCACGCCCGGCTTATTGAAACTATTTTTAAGCCATGTTCTGGCTCTTTTTGCATAGTACTACCATATAAATCTGACCATTTAAAGCAGTAGTTCTCAAAACTTAGTTTCTATCAGAATCACCTGAAGGATTTTTTTTTTTAAAAACATTACCTGGCCCCATCTCAAGAGTATTTTTTTTTTTTTTTTTTTTTTTTTTTTTGCGGTACTGGGGATTGAACTCAGGGGCATTCTACCTCCGAGCTATACCCCCAGCCCTATTTTTTACTTTATTTTGAAACCGAGTCTCACTAAGTTGCGGAGGGCCTCACTAGGTAGCTGAGGCTGGCCGCGAACCCGGATCCTCCGGTCTCAGCCTCCCGAATGCTGTCAAGAGTATTTAATTCAGTAGGTCTGAAGCGTTTTCATTTCTAGCAAGTTCCCAGGTGATGTGGATGTGTCTGGTCCAGACTGCATTTTTTTTTTTTTTTCCTAGTACTGAAGATTGAACCTTAGGGGCATTCTACCTCCAAGCTACACCCCCAAACCCTATTTTTATTTTTTTATTCTTTATTTTGAAACAGGTCCTCACTAAGTTGCAGAGGGCCTCACTAAGTAGCTGAGGCTGGCCATGAACTTGTGTGTCAGCCTCCCAAGTACTGGGATTACAAACTTGTGCCACGAAGCCTGGCTTAGAACTGCACTTTTGAAACTACCGATTTATCTGGATTCCAAAAAAATTTAATGGCTTCCTAGTATTAGCCATTAATTGTTTAAATCTGATTACTGTCCTATCTAATTACTATCAGTACGCATGTGAACTCGTATGTGCCAAACATGTTGTTCACTTCGTTACAGAAGTGAAGATATGGAACTTTCCTCAAGAAACTCAGTCTAATAGGATCAGCAGTGGTAGTGTTATAATGGTAAAATTAGTCACTGCCGTGTATTGAAGCTGAAACAGGAGGATCACAGATTCAAAATCAGCCTTGGCAACCTAGTGAGACTCAGCAATTTAGCAAGACCCAGTTTCACAATTAAAATAAAGCGGGCTGGGGGTGTAGCTTGGAGGTAGAATGCCCCTGTGTTCAGTCCTCAGCACCCCCCCCCCCAGAAAAAAAAGAATATTGGTGGACCTTAGGAAGGATCAAATGAATACTTGACTTTATGTTAGGAAATTAAAAAGCATTACAGAAGATTACAGAAGAGATGGCACCTGGAGCATGTTAAGGAACAAGTGAACGAGAGCTCCGTAAGATGAAACTGAGCGTCTCCAACTGAGGGAGCATTTTCTGCAAAGCCAAGAAACATGAGAGCATATCTTCGGTAAATTACAGTGGGCCAGGTGTAGTATAAGAAGAAAAGAGACCATACAAGGTGGAGGTTAAGGTCATGGAGAATTTTATACGACAAGCTAAAAAGTTTAAAAAATAGAATTAGCATGTTTTCTTCTACTTCTTTCTCTTTTCTACTGTGCCTTTTACCCTGTAAGCCAGTAATTCTCAAGCATGATCAAGTAGCAGAATCAGCATCATCTAGGAACTCGTTAGAAATGCAAGCTCCTGAGTCTCACCCCATACTTACCCAGTCAGCAGCTCTGAAGTAGAGCCCAGCCATCCGTGTTTTTACCAAACCTCCAGATCACTCTGCCTGCTAACTTGAGACCACTGCATAAGTTATTGAATAGCAGCCTTTAAAATAGTCAAAAGTCATTATATTATAATGATATAATTATATCTGTGACTGATTTGTTACAGTGCTCAACAGAATTGAAATACTAAAAGCTTTTAAGGGATATGTATCTACAACATTATCCATTCATACCTTGTTAGCCCATTTCCTCTGTTACTGTAAAAGAGATCAGTAGAGAAAAAAGTTTGTTAAATTAATATTCAAAGAATAGCATGCTAATTATTCCTTAGCTACAGGAAGGATTTGGAAATTTGCTAACTTATTTTAATCATTTAAAAAAAAGGGAAAAAAGTGGCCTGGCTTGGTGGTACACATCTGTAATCTCAGTACTTGGGAGGCTGAGGGGAAGGGATTGCGGGTCGAGGCCAACCTCAGCAAATTAGCAGGACCCTGTTTCAAAATAAAGATAATAAAAAGGGCTAGGGGTATAGCTTGGATGTAGAATATCTTTGGGCTCTATCCTGAGCACCCACCCACCCACCCACCTACCCACCTACCCTTCCCCCCAAAAAAGAAGCATTAAACCTTTTTTACAATTCTTTTTCCAATTGCTTGTTAATATATAAAACTGATAATAAAGTTGACATTACAAGTATTTAAAACAAGTGTTTTGAAGGGATAGATTATTTAAGTCATGAAAAATTCAGTCTTTTCTGGTAGAAATAAAAATACAGAAAGTTTAATTTCGAATACTCAAGCAAATGCTAAATTTAAGTGCCTATTGCCATATTTTTTGCCCTAGTGCCACAGATATTTGTTGTAACTATATTTACATGGATTCTGGCACTGAACTTTACACTAACACTTTAAAGTTTATATAGTTCTATAATTTGTAGTTACATATGTTACTTTTTACAATTCTCTCCAAGAATTTAAAGCCCAGCATATACATAATATTTGTAATGATGTGTATATCCTTTCTAGTTATTAGGTGTACGGAACCCTTTTGCATCTTAGAAATGGCAGCAGCAAAAAATGAAGTAATATGCTGTATTAATACAGTTAATGCTCAAATAAACTTAGTGTTTTCCAAGTATTCATTCATAGTTTCAAGGACTTAGAAGTAGAAAGTCCATTGAAGCATTGACACCAACTCCTTAATTTTATAGACAGGAAAATTATAAATGTCCAGGAAAGCTAAATAGGTGATTTGCTGATGATCACACAGACATTGAGGGACCGACCAAGATTCTAGCTAGGCCTATTTGGGTTACAACCTAAAAAACACAACTCTTTTTTTTTTTTTTTTTTTTTTTTTTTTTGTGGTGGTGGTGGTGGTGGTGGTGGTATTTGGTACTGGGGATTGAACCCAGGGGCATTCTACCTCTGAGCTACATCCCCAGCCCTATTTTTTAGTCTTTATTTTGAAACAGGGTCTCACTAAGTTTCAAAGGGCCTCACTAAGTAGCTAAGGCTGGCCACGAACCCAGATCCTCCAGTCTCAGCCTCCTAAGTACTGGAATTACAAGTGTGCGCCACCACACTCAGCTGGCACAACTCTTTTAAATGATATGTTTCTGAGGCTCACTCTGACATAACAGTGAAGGTCCACATTATTTAATGTAATATAGTCTTCATATATTTAAGTATCAAAATCTTCTCAGATGAGCCAGGCGTGGTGGTGCACGCTTGTAATCCCAGCATTTAGGAGGCTGAGACCAGAGGATCCGGGTTCGAGGCCAGCCTCAGCTACCTAGTGAGGCACTCCACAACTTAGCGAGACTCGGTTTCAAAATAAAGAATAAAAAATAATAGGGCTGGGGGTGTAGCTCGGAGGTAGAATGCCCCTGAGTTCAATCCCCAGTACCACCAAAAAAAAAAAAAAATCTTCTCAGATGGAGTATATTTTATGAAAAAGTATATAGTAATGTTTTATATAAAAATTGCTTTAAAGACCTCTTTTTGTATCAATACAATAAAGTGTAAGATTTTCCTTCACAAGAATACTTTAAAAAAAAAAAAAACTTACTGTTTTTCAAAATTTATAGAAATACCAACAAGAGAATATAGATTCTTGCTACTCTTCCTACTTAAAGTGTGGGAGTATAAACCACCAAAGAGGACCATTATTCAACCTTCTGTATCATTATGACAAATGCTGATATAATATTTGAATTTGGGATGTATTTACTGACTAGGCTACTTTCAGTTATTTTCAGGAAAACTGGTCTAAACCATGTGCCTTATTAGGAGGTGATTTTTGCCAGCAAGTAACATACAAAGAATGGAGGTCTGCCAAAATATTGAGTTTACCAGCCCTGCCCAAAAGCCCTCTGAAATGTTTGTTGAAGTCATCTCTACAAATTTAAAAAACAGATGTTAACATATAAAATGTATAGAAAAGTCATTGTTTTAGTGCAATAAGTGATCACTGGGATTTCCACAGGAAAGGTGATGAGAATTTATACCTTTTAGTGAAGTTCAAGAGAGAAAGAGAGGGTACTGCTTATTCAAAATGTATCCTTTAAGACTGCTAAAGAGAGAGCTCCTGAATAAAATTAGGAATTACTTTTGAAGTAGCATCTAGGTATCATAGGCAATTACCAGTATTGGAGCTACAGAGGAATTTGAGAAATCATCTATTTACTGAGACCCTCATTTGAAAAGTTAGAACTCTGAGACTGAAATTGTGAGAATAATGCCAGGCGTTGGTGGCGCGCGCTTGTAATCCCAGCATTCGGGAGGCTGAGACCGGAAGATCCGGGTTCAAGGCCAGCCTCATCTACCTAGTGAGGCACTCCACAACTTAGTGAGACCCTGTTTCAAAATAAAGACTAAGCAAAAAAAAAAATAGGGCTGGGGGTATAGCTCAGAGGTAGAATGCCCCTGAGTTCAATCCCCAGTACTGCAAAAAAAAAAAAAGAAGAAGAAAGAAAGAAAGAAATTGTGAGAATACACTTAATAAGTCATTTTAAATTATCATATTTGGTTTTTTAAGTAAAACACATATTTGGTTTTAAGTTATCTTTTACATTATTTAGAGTTGGAAGGGAGTTTATGTTCTTTAGAATAATTTAATGAAATATTCTAATTTTTTCCAGTGCATCTGGGGGAGGTGTTGTAGCCATTGACAACAAAATAGAACAAGCAATGGTAAGTAAAGTTAATAGTTCTCTCCTTTCATAGATTGTTGGTTGTATGGACTACTTGGTTCTTGTCAATTCTAGATAACAAACACTTACTTTCTTTAAACCAAAGATGAAAAAATTCTATTTTTTTGATAATGAATTTTAGTTGAAGACTCTAGCACATTGAGAATTTTTAGTGTATAGATACCACCCAATTGAGCATTTCTCCCATTAGGACATCCCCATTTTATGCAATAGCACTGACAAGGGCCATTGAAGATGGCCCATGTAATCACAGGCACTGTGCTCTCAACTAGTGGAACGTCGTCAGCATCCTCTGGTCATCACAGGCACTGTCTCACTGAGCATTAATGAGGAGACGTTTTTCAGGTTCTGGCTCCTGCTGTTGTTAACAATTGTTGTTCCCTTCTAGATATTTTGTTCATATTATGTAAGATTTTTGATTTGGTATTATTAAAAGTATAGACAGACTGTAAATAAGGATTGTTAGCCTAAAAGTATTATAAAAATTCTAAAATTTAAAGTTGGAAATTACAAGTCACTTTGTCTCTAAAGTAGTTTATGTCTAGTTTGATATCAGACATCTTTCCATTGGTACGTTACTACTTTGTTCTCTTAACACCTAAGCATGTGACTTTTAACCTTTTTTTAATTTCAAGATTATAACTGACAATTTGAGGAGTAAATATTTTTGGAAATCATTCTAAACTTCAAAAAGAAAATTTTTAGCTGGATCCTGTGGCTCAGGTCTATGATCCCAGCTACACAGAAGGCTGAGGCAGGAAGATTACAAATTCGAGACGAACCTGAACAACATAGTCAGAACTTAACTCAAAAAAAGGGGATGGGGAGAAAATTTGGGGCTTGTTGCTCTCATTGGGAACTAGATTTTGTCCACCCATCTCCTGTAGGCCCAATTCAGATACAGCAGAAACATTAAAAGCAAGAGCAGGAGTAATTAAAAAACATGTGTGTTTTTAGGGCACCAAGTAGGCTAGAACCAAATAGCTTCATCTTTCCCTTCCACTAGTTTTGACATTCCCAATTTTGTTTTTCACAGGATCTGGTGAAAAGCCATTTGATGTATGCAGTAAGAGAAGAAGTGGAAGTTCTAAAGGAACAAATAAAAGAATTAGTTGAAAGAAACTCTTTACTTGAACGAGAAAATGCACTGTTAAAATCTCTTTCAAACAATGATCAATTATCCCAGCTCCCAGGCCAACAGGCCAATACTGGTAGCACTTCTCAACAGCAAGCAGTGATAGCACAGCCTCCGCAGCCAACGCAACCTCCACAGCAGCCGAATGTCTCCTCAGCATAAAGCTTTCCTAAGCCTCGTTAAGGAAAAAAAACTGAAAGCAATCTATCCTTGTGTGCCACTGGTGTTCTTTCCACTTTATACGAAAGCAAGTAGCCATGCTTTGGTTGTGTGTTTGGCCTTTTCAGTATTAGACAATCATTCTACAAGAGCTTTTCCTCTAAGATGTCATGCAGTGCTGTTGATGTCCAGTTCTATATCATCAGTACACAAGGAGAATAATAGATGGGGTTATTAAAGCAAGCAGAGTCTGCATTTACCTGGTGCGCATGAGTTAGGGTCTTTAAAGAATTCTGATGGCTCTCCCATGTTTCCTATTACCCATGGATTTACCTTGAGCCTTCCTATCACATTATAAATAACAGTTCATCTAAAGAGCCACTTTTCTTTCAATATCAGTAACATTTGCCTACATAAGTTTTCATTTATTTGTGTTTTATTTATTACAGGGCTGCTATTTTCATAATGTACATGAACAATGTCACAGAACTTTTTTAATTTTTTGAATAATAAGTATCAGTAAAGGAAAGACAGGATTGTGTTTAATAGATAAAACGTTTAGGCAATAATTGAACAAAAGAATCCTGGCATATTTCTAACACTAATGGCAATTTACCTTTGGTATTTATTTTCAGTAGTAAAGACCCAGCTTGAATGTAAATTTTGTATAGTGTAAGTATGAGAACATAGTGCAACTGTACAGGTAGTCACCAGTTATTGTGATATAATAAATAATTGGGCTATTTTGATGAAGAAAACTTTGTTCATTTGCTTCTACTTTCTAATAGAGAAATTGCCACGATTCCTTCTGCTTTTCAACATTTCGTATGACTTTTTTTTTTTTTTCGGTTGGGAATAAAAAGCTGTGAAATTGTTCAACCTACTTTGTAACCAAAGAAGCAAAGCTGTGTAATGGAGTTTTGTTTTGTTTTGTTTTTTTATAATGCACATTCTTTATGTATTTTTATTTAGTGTTTTCTCGGTCACAATTTTCTTTGCTGTCTAGCATGATCTGCATGACCTATAATCTTTGAACCACTTTCGTACCTCATGTTTTTATCCAGCACTCTTATTGTAATATGTACTAGTCTGTGAACAATGTCAAATAAAAAAGAACGAACAGGTAGTATGGTGGAGCTGAGCTAGTGTACAATACACTAGTTGTACAAAAAACAAAAATGAAGTGAGCCATCTTTTGTTCATTTAAAATGGTGTTTTGAATTTCGTATGCAGAAAACGTTTTGTTACATTGCAGATTTTAATGTATTTAATAAATGCAACATGCAGATTAAGTGCAGTGTATACTGAGTATTTAAATTAAAATGTACATTTCATAAATACAGTTCAAGAGAAAGCATCATTTTGTGTATACTAACACATTAAGTGTATGTCAGAAATTGATGTATAAATATATATTTTAACACATTTTCTGAAATTAAACTGCAGTTTTGTTGAAATATTTGACTCTATATGTGTTCAAAATTTGACTAGATTTGTATTTTCACAGTTCAAAATACTCCTTAAGTGAAAACCTATGTTATTAATGACTTATGACAGTTCTTAAATTTTCAAAGTAAAATAATTTAGAGAATGCAAGAATGGTGAGCAATATTTGTACTCAATATTCATATTACGTTAACAAGTAGGAATTCCTTGTCTACCAAAACTTTTACTTGAATTCAGAAAGGTGCCTGTAGAAATTAACATGCACTGTATCTGCAGCCAGCAAGCTAATTCAGAGTTGATGAGAAGTGGTAGTTACCTCTCCATGTTAAAAGAGGATGTGTTCTTCATCTGTTTGAAATAACTTAATCAGATTAGCCACAAACAAGAAGCATAAAATAGAGATGTGCATGGATGGGATTACCAAATATTTTATATTCTAGTTGTGCTGCAGGATATATTGTCCAGTGAGCAAAATTTTAATGTTAATAACACTAGAACTATTTAAAGGAACTAAGTACATAGGCTTGAGCAAGTAGCCCTAAGGATGTGGAGTGTGATTCTAAGTAGAGCCATCATAGGTGAGATAGAATGTGACACTTTGTTGTTGGAATGTTAATGGAAAGATTCACCCAGTGTGCCCTTCCAGGACTAATTGTGTGACACTACGTAAACACTAAGAAAAAAGGGTCGTAGAGCAAGGAATGGAGCTCGGGTGGAGCACTCGCCTAGTGTGCACAAGGCCCTGGGTTTTGTTCTTGGCATTGCAAAAAAAGAGGGTTGTGATTTTTGTGAAAATAGCATAAGTTTTGATCCTGGGAATAGTTTATTAATATGTTAAGGTTTAAAATGATAACAGCAACTATTACTACTCATATTAAAAAAACATACAAGGAGAAAACAGTTTACAGAAGAAACAATGGTTTCTAAAGGTTTGGCCTCTAGTAGCCTAAGAGAGCAGATTAATATTTTTAATGAATTGCTACATGTGTCATTAAATAGCAGGACTTAGTGAAGTAAAGTAAGCTTTCCTGTGTACTCCATAAAGGAATTTGGCAATATGTATCAAGAGCCTTAAACATTAATAAACTTTTCAGTTTAATAACATGCTCAACTCATGGTGCAGTGTTCAAAATGCAAAATTATTGTGCCTGTCCTCTGCTTAACTCCCCCTTTCCTTAGAACTCAAACTACCCCTACAACCTCTCCTCCCACCCCCCAAAAAAGTGATAGAAGTCTTTAAGCCAAACCTACTCCATGAGACATGCCCTGCACTCCCAAAGTCAGGAACCAACTTAAAGGTGGGAGAGCTATTACACTTGTGTGTGAAATGTCAACCCCTTACCCCCATTTGGTTAGTATGTTTAGGATCTTAAATAACTGTCAATTTTACCTTGGAATTTAGGGTCTCTTGCTTCAAATAGAATATTAACTGCTTGAAGTCCCAATTTGGGGGCATAGACTTATAGGAATGTCATATCTATAATTTTTCAGTGCAATGTCTATAGACCAAGGTGCTACATAAGCTTTCAGTTTAATTTAGCCAACCAGGAAATCATAAGTAGAAAATTTTCTGATACGGTGATGTATGTACAATTTAAACCTAATTTTCCCCCAAAGAAATTTTATTTTATGTAATTTCAATGTGGTCTTAACACCTTGCAACACCCTCAAAGCCCCCCCCCCAAAAAAAACAAAAAACTATGGAGTTGAGACGATTACTTAAGTATTCATACTTTAACTCATAAATTAAGCTATCTAAGGCAGTTGGCAGACCGTTTATGACATGGCTCAAGTGGTGTCTTCATTAATCCTAGCAAAAGAACTGAGCTCAGCCCTTAAGATTCACAATTTAAGGATACGGACAAGCCAAGAGATACCCTGCAACAAAAAAATACTATATACAGCCAAGGGTGGCCTTGTCAGGGTAGGTTTCCTGAAAGGTGACTTCTGAGTCTCTAAGGTCTCAAGAGCCAAGGGGAAGGATATTCCCAGCACAAGAAGACTGTGCTCAAAGGTTTAAAGGTTGTCTACAATAACGGAATTTCCAAGGAGACAGGCTGGCAATGACTACCCCCACCAACCTTGATGGTTCAGCATCTATTCAGAGTGAGAATAATGTATTGGATGACTTTAAGCAGTGAAATGTGCTCAAATACAGTGGCAGATATAATTTAGCTGTGATATAATTTAGGAGAGACAATAATCCAGAAACAAAATGATGAAAAGGCAAAGTTACACGGAATTTTGTAAAGCTTGTGAAAAAGGTTTGTCTTGGGTCTTTCTGTACCATGTTTTTGATGAATCTTCCATTCCCCACATCAGATGACTTGTTTTCTTACTCCTGCAAGGAAAATCAAATAACTTGAAAGTTTGAGTCAGTCTTTTATAAAGTCCAGCAGCCATATATCTATGAAATGAAAGTCTTTGTTTTGTGTTAAAAGAATTTCGAGAATTAAAAGGGTGAGGGAAATAGAGGAACCTTGGTGGTCACTTGGTAAATTCAATCCTAAAGGTAAATTTAATTTAGTCCTTTTATAGTGACTTAAAATTAGCATGATTCCAAAGGCTTTCTCTAAGAGTGATTCCTTGCTCCCTGGAAAGGATAATATGTTTTCTGGCCCCATTGCAGGTACTGACAACCCAATCAGAATAGGTTTTCCAAAGCTTTAGCCTTTTGTTCTTTGCCATCTATCCAGCAGATTTTTCAGTAAATCCCCTGCTTATGCAAAACTGCATTCCACCTACACCCCTGCCTCAAGCTTCCTGATAATCCAAGTTTGTATTTTTAAAATTTTTATTATTTGTTTTTATGTGTGTGTGTATGTGTGTGTGTGGTACTGGAGACTGAAACCCCGGGGCATTCTGCTTCTGAGCTACACCCCTAGCCCTATTTTATTTTTATTTTGAAACAGGGTCTTACTAGGTTGATGAAAGTCTTACTACTTGCTGATGCTATCCTGGATCCTGCAATCCTCCTATCTCAGCCTCCCAAGTACAGGGATTACAGCCGTGCACCACCATGCGTGGCCTTTATTTTATTTTTTTGTGGTACTGGGGATTAAACCCAGGGGTGTTCAATCTGAGTTACAACTCAGCCCTATTTTTTTATTTTTTTATTTTTTTCTGAAACAGCCTCACTAGGTTGCAGAAGGCCTCACTAAGTTGCTAAAGCTGGCTATGAACTTGTGATCCTCCTGTCTCAGCCGAGGGAGTACTGGGATTACTGACATGCTACCACACCTAGCTATGTTTCTATTTTTTAGCAATATTATTTTGTGATGTATATTTGCATCTATTTACCCTTTTTTGACATCCCAGAATATATCCGTCTCAATTATTTACCAGTTCACAGATTTTCCACAAAATGCATGTATTCCCTTTGTTAGGTGGAAGGATTACTACAGAAGGGCAATGGCTACTATTTCCTTAGTGGAGTACAATTGGTATGACGTGCTGTGTTCAGAAATGAAAAATGCTGAGGCACTATTTAAAGCAAGTTAAAGTTGACAGATACCTTTGCTTTTTTTTTTTTTTTTTTTTTAATGGAATCAAAAATAAGAGCCTTTCAGGATTGGTGATGGCAAAGAAGCTGGTATTTTGCACTGGCACAGTCTTACTTAGACATTGAATTTGTTCTACATACCTGGATGGTGAGTTAGCTTTACTTTTCTTTCTCCTCACCAGGGAAACTGATAGATGAGGCAGTTTAGGGAATTTTTCCCATTGTCCAATATCTCAAGTTTATAGACTATGATGTTGCCTACAAAAGGCATGTTTATCCCTTGAAAAAGGGAAGGAAAAGGTATGCTAACGTAGAAAGTCAACTGAATTATAAAACAAGGCAGATGCTACTCTTCAACTCTCCCATGAAGAAACTTGAGGTGACCTTTTTGTTTCAATCTTTAGCATGCTTACAATATTTCCATATAACAACTCTAAAGTCCTCTTGCCCACTACAATCCAAAATGTTTTCCGAGCACAGTTCCTGCTGTCATTTCACAGGCAAGCAACGCATCTATAGATAGATCAAACCTGAGAAGTCCACGGACAGCAAGGGAACATTTTCCCACACACGGGTTTGACATAGTATCAGGTCAGTGTCTAGTTCTAGTTTTCCTATGAAAAAATAAAATATATACTGTTTGATCAGGTGGTGGACTTGCACAGACAGAAAAAGTATGCATAACTTTATAAAGCCCCAAAGGTGATGTGGAGAAATTTGGGTTCTATTTCAGTTTAGGTGCTGCACCCTGTACTAGATGTTTGGGAATAGAAATGTGGATGGGACATGGTTTGTGCCCTCCAGAAGTGTGTAGTTCAGTGTATAAGTAAAAGCTAAGTGCCATACTGTTTATTTAGAGTAAATGTCATAGTTTGTGGGGCTCATATAATTTGTTAAAGTTCATATAAATCAGCAGTAATATTGATTTATTTTGCCATGTCATGCAAAACCCTTTGCCATTGCCAGGAAACAACTTTAAATCACTGAAAAAAAGCTTTAATATCAAATAATAATACTTTTAGAAACGGGAACTGATCAAAAGCCCCCCCCCCACCTCTACACTGAACCTGTGAGGTGTCCCCTTGAAAAAAAGAGGACCTAATCTAAGAAGTTTACACATTATTTAGTACTGTTAAGTTTGTAGACAATGGAACTGATTTAAATCTAACTACAATAGGATTTGTGTGTTATGAGTTATGTTGTCTTTACTGTCTCAAGCCATACTCACCTTGGCTGACAAAATAAGCTACCATTCAATGAACCAAGTTAAGAATAACTCAGGTGCCCAGTGCCAAATCTCTAATAGAGCTGAGAATCCAGAAGTGAACACAAATAGATAGTGAGTAAACGATAAAAGTGACATTAGTAAACAAATAGTATTGAGACAGCATAACCATTTGGGAATAAGAACAAGTGTAGATCTCTCCCAAATAGTAATTCCACCTATACTAGTAGTGAACCTGCTACATTTTGGCCACGTAACCTTCTTTTAGAATCTGAAAGCTGTGAAAAAGCAAAGATCTACACAAAGGTTTTAAAAAGATACTTAACCTTAGCACAATAATGAAAGTGCATATGAAAACACAAGAAACTCTTGGATCCAATTGGCAAATATTAAAATGAGATATAAATCAAGAACTGGCAAAGATATGGAAAAGCAGGAATTGCTCATTGCTGGTGAGTATGCAAGGTGGCACGGCCACTTTTAAAAGCACCTGGATAATACCCATTAAAATTTAAAATTCACATACCCTGTGACCCAGTGACTCCAGTTTTTAATCAATACCAAAAAGAAACGTGTTCACAGGGCAGCTTATACGATAATGTCACTCGTACCTTTGTAATAGAAAAAAGTTGGAAAAATCAAAATAACCACAAAGAAATGGAATGTGGTGTACAATATAAAATATTACATATCAATGAAAAACAGGGAGTTCTACATGGACTGACATGGAAAGATCTCTGGTGTACAATGTTAAAACCATTAAAAGTTTGGGGGCAAAAAAATTGAAGGGCAATACATGTAACACACACAATACCATTGATGTTAAAACACATGCTACACATTCGCACACGCAAATACTGTATAGTGGAAGTACATATTCGTGTACTGTATGTAGAGAAGGTCTGGAGGGATACTAACCAAACTGAGAGTAGTTTGGTGCCGTGCATTAGCTTTAACTGTAATGTTTGATGTTTTTGAATATGCATTCATGTATTGTTTGTGTAATGGCAAATTAATAAATTAGAAATAAAATAAAATAGAAGGTGTTTTCTTCTTGTCTGCTGCTTTCTCTCCCCTGGTGCTCTGGGTCTCATCATCTTCAACCTTCTCCCTTCCCCAGGAATGCTTTTCTCTGTCTCCTCCAGTTCTTCTACTTCGCCCTTTCCTCTGGCTTCTTCATATGGGAATTTACGCAGACTACATTCATTCATTCGTGATAAATAAGTAGCCCTCATCCTCTAATGAAAATGCCATCCTTCCACTTGCTTTTCAGGCTACCTCCTCTTCCTTTCCACTGCCTCCCCATGCAGCCTGGGCTCGGCTCCCAGCCCACCTCTCAACTGTTCTGGTCAGTGAGCCCTTTGCTGGTAATTCTGTTCCATAGCTTTCGGTTCTTATCTCTCTTAACTGTACCTAATTTCCACTTAGTGCCATGTAATTAGTATAGCAGATCATTTTCTGTTCATTTTCCTCTTTCAAATTTTTTAGATTCTCATGTAAAAAGTATATAGATGATTTTCTGACCCAATCTGTCTTTGAATAACTGAATTTAATCTATTCTCATTTACCTACATCACTGGCATATTTGGATGTATTTCTGCCACCTAATTTGTGGGGATTTTGTTGTTATTGTTGTTTTTGTTTGTTTGTTTTGGTACTGGGGATTGAACCTAGGGACATTCTACCCCCAAGATATACCCCCCAGCCATATTCTTTATTCTTTATTTTTAAACAGAATCTCACTAAGTTAGCAGAGAGCCTCACTAAGTAGCTAAGGCTGGTGGTAGTGAACCTGCGATCCTCCTGTTTCAGCCTTCCAAGTATTGGGATTACAAGCGTGCACCACCATACTTGGCCTGTATTTTCTTCTTAAAATACTTTCTAGGTTCCTTCCTATTTTCTCTTCTGCCTTATTCAATCAATTTTTTTATTTTTTATTTTATTTTATTTTATTTTTTACTCTTCTCATAGTTAAGAAGTTGTACATTCCACATCCATTCTCCCAGGGTTTATCTTACAATTTGTTTATCATTAAGTTGTGGACATTTTCAATCGTATGCAAAAGTAAACATTTATTTAAGGTAAACTTTCATGTACCTCTCACCTCACTTAAACAATTCCTATTCATGACTAATTCTCTACTCATTTTCCCCGTGACTCTCTGGATTATTTTGAAGGAAATTCAAGACAGAAACTTCATCCATATACATTTCAATATATATCTCAAAAGATAGGATTTTTAAAAATATGCATAGCCATATTACTGTCATCCCACTTTAAAATTAATAATTCCTAATATCACTAACTAGTCAATGCCCACATTTCCTTGATTGTCATAAATGTGTTAGTGTATTTGTTCAAATCTTGATTTAAAAAGGACATATATTGCAATTAGTTGATATGCTTCCAAATCTTTTAATCTATAGGTTCTCCACCCCTTCTCTTTTCCTTGAAATTCTTTAAGAATCTGGGTTATTTGTCCTGTAGCTTTTCTAGAAGACTGTTTTCCTGATTGTACCTCTGTGGAGTCCTCTGTTCCCTATATTTCCCATATATTAGATTTAGAAGGCAAGCATGGTGGCACATACTTATAATCCCAGGACTTGGGAGGCTGAGACAGGAGGATCCCGGGTTAATGACCAGCCTCAGCTACTTAGTGAGGCCCTCTACAACTTAGTGAGACCCGTTTTTGAAATAAAAAATAAAAAAATAGGTCTAGGAGGTATAGCTCAGAGGTGGGATGTCCCTGGATTTAATTCCCAGTACTACAAAAAAAAAAAACAAAAAACTTTTTTTCAGATTCAGGTTCAGATTCGCACTTTGTCAAGATTAATTCATAATTGGTGGTACGTATTTCTATCCCTCAGTGTCTGGTTGCCACTGTTTTTGAGGTTGGGAGCACTGACAATCATGACGTAAACCCAGCAGCCAACTAATTCTGTTTTTCCTTCTCACCCATTAGTGAAACTTCTCTAAAGAGAAATTTGCCCTTGTCAAATGTTCAGTGTCCCTATGGTAGAGACCATAAGAGAAAGGCAGGGCCGGATTCTTTTTCTTTCCAGTCTTCAAAATAGTATATTGAGTACCTACAAAGGAATAAAAATTAACACCGAGTGATTGAGGGAGATTCCCTGTGATATTTTACCCGGGGAAGAAGGGAGAGGGTCTTCAGTAAGTTGAGTAACATACTAAACTTCAGTGTTTGGAGAGAGAAACCAAGAAATAACAAAAAAAATGTTGAAGACAGGAAATGTTAACTTGAAGACTCGTCTGTGTACTACTGAGTCTTGGAGTAACTTCTGAGTCAAGAGGACCTTGAGGGAATGGGGAGAGGAAGCCCATATCTGGACAGAGTTGGGACTGATTCCAAAGGAGTGTTGGCAGTCAGAAAACAGCAGGTCAAGTTGTGTGAAAATCCAGACAGTAAGTTATGAATGAACAGAGGACTGGTGTGTGCTCACTTTCCACCATATGGTGCCTTGATTTACTTCCTTACAAACTCACATGCCAGAAAACTAAGAAAAAGAGCATGTCGCAGGTAACCTTTAGCATATGCAACAGTACTTCTAAGCAAGACAATACTGCCTCGGCGACACCGGTACCCATGTGTTCTATGGCCTTTGTTAACCATGTCTTGATTTCTCTATGAAGACCAGTTTCATCTTTTGGGCCTTTCCTTAGAAACAAGGAGATGTTTCAATGTTGGAATATCAGTTTAAGAAATGTAGAGGGCTGGGGATGTAGCTCAGTGGTAGAGCACGTCCTCGGCACCCTCAAGGCCTTGGGTTCAATCTGCAGTACAGAAAAGAAAAAAAAAGAACCTAGGTGGTGGGCACAAGAGCCCAGGTCTGTGTGGCCCTCCCGTTACCCACTTCTCTCATCCGCACTGTCTCCTTTTCTTCTCTCTCCATCCCATCCAGTTCCAAATAGCCTTTTCTTGCCAATACACTCACTGAGAAAAATTGAAAGAGAGTCCCTTCCCAGAAATACCAGCTTCTTTTAAAATGGGACTGTCAAAGACTGCCCTGCCCTGTTCTCCAGAGAGAGTGAACAAGTGGAGACTTGGCAACGGTTGCGGAAACTTGGCCAGCCCTTGCTTCCAGCGACCTCGAGTTCCAAGCCTATGAGTCTTGGCTTTTTCACCGATTTCAGCTTCCCAAACCCGTCCCAGTTCAGCATTAGGTAATGCTTGTGCTGACAGCTGACTCATCCAAGAATGAAACTTTCCTGGAGACCTTCTCTACTCAGAGAATCACACCCTGAGGCAGAAAGCTGGTTAAAACAAGCTTCCACCATTGGATACTCTAGAATGTCAGCCTAGGGTGGGAAGGTCCAGAGGAAGGAGGAGAAAGGTGCCAGTGTTCTGGGACCTCACATGGATTGAAAGTGAACAGCCAAGGAAACGGGGCAGGGGCATGCTAATACTTAGAGAAGAAGCTGAGCCCTGTAAAATGGAATGAGCCTCAGCAACTTAGTAAGACCCTATTTCAAAATAAAAAGGCTGCAGCTCAGAGGTGGAGTATCCCTGGTTCAATCCCCATACCAAAAATAAATAAATAAATAAATAAATAAATAAATAAATAAATAAGAATCATCTTTGTCCTTTGATAGCTGGATATCTTCAAATCAGATCCCCCTTGGAGGAGTGTTCTGTGAGAGCAGGCACTTCTACTTTATATTCACAGTCGTATTTCCTGGTACCCAGTACTTATTAAATGGATAAATAAAGAGAGAGTTCACATCTGTCTTACACAATTCCTTTTTTTTTTTTTTTTTTTTTTTTTTTGGTACTGGAGATTGAACCAAGGGGCATTCTATCTCTGAGTTACACTCCCAGACCTTTTTATTTGTTTTGAAACAGGGTGTCACTAGGTTGCTGAGAGTCTTGCCAAGTTGCTGAACCTGTGATCCTCCTGTGTCTTAGCCTCCCAAGTACTGAAATTACAGGCATATGCCACCACACCCTGCTCACATTACTTATTCTTCAGTTTTATGATCAATAAATGTGGAGGGAAATAACCAAATCATAGGATTGTTGTAAGGATGAGACAAGATAAAATGTGTAAAGTAGTTAACTGAGACCTGGCCCACAGTGAGGACACAATTGTGCCTGCTCTTGCTTTTCCTTTTTTTCTTTGCTTTTCATTTTAACCTCTCTTTGGACATCTGGTTACAGCCATGCTCTCTTTCCACATAACTTCTTGACAGTAATTCATATCAAACTTAATAAAGAGCCAGGTGTGGTGGCACACACTTGTAATCCCAGTACTTGGGAGGCTGAGACAGGAGGAATGCAGGTTCACGGCCAGCCTCAACAACTTAGGCCCTCCTCAACTTAATGAGATGCTGTTTCAAAATAAAAAATAAAATAGTGCTGAGGGTGTAGCTCAGAGGCAGAAGGCCCAGGGTTGAATCTCCCTCCTCAAAAAAATAAAAAAATAAATGAAAGGATAAATATAATCTCCGTGTTCTGTCATGGAAGGATGCCCATAATTACTTTAGAAGGAGTAGTAATGATCCATTTATGTTAAAAATACAAAATGTATGCATATATCAATTATATACTTAGAAAATTATTGGTTAACAGAGATAACTCTAGAATGTGAGACTGAAATGAATAGAAAAGGGAAATTTATTTATTTATTTATTTATTTATTTTGTGGTGCTGGGGATCAAACCCAGACTCTTATGCATGGTCTCTACCACTGAGCATGTGCAACCTACTAAGAAAATACACACAGTCCCCTGCATTGGTTTCAGTTAACTGATAGAAGTCGGCTTGGCTAAAGTTGATGAAATTTTCTTGGTATATCTCAGCCTCCCAAGTACTGAGATTACAGGGGAGCACCACCACATCCAGCTCATCTTTATCCTTTTAAATGGCTGCATAGTATTACATATAAGCCACATCTTGACATTCTCTTATTGATGGAAATAATGTGGCTTATTATACAGCAAAATAGATGACACTCTATTTTTCCTATAACCAAAATTGTTTCTCCATACATCTTTGTCTAGTTGTATGATAATTTGTTCCGAAAAAGAATACCCAAAATTTCTTGAGTCCTTTATCTTCACATCAAATGGGTAAGAAAAGATGACTGTGTCATAAATAGGTCATTTCACTGAGAAATGTAGAGAGTTGCTCATAATGGGAAAAGCCAAGGTTTGGTTTAGTTTTGTTACGTGCAATTAGAGCATAAACTCAGTTTGTTAGCTCAAAAGCCCAGATTCTCTTTGTCCTCCTAATATATTGATATTCTAATAATAAAATGTCAAAGTCTGTTTTTCTTTCATTTGAACCCCTCATGTCCCATCTGTTCTACGTAGCTAAAAGAAAAAACTATTACCTCCAGGAGAAAGTCCAAGTGGATAAAGAAGCAAAAATGGCTAGACTCTAGATGTTCCAAGGAGACTAATTAAAGCAGAGGAACATTTAAAATATCCTTTTAGCCAGATGTGGTGGCATACACCTGTAATCTCTGTACCTGGGAAGCTGAGACAGGAAGATTGCAGGTTCGAGGCCAGCCTCAGCAAATGAGTGAGGCCCTCAGCAACTTAGTGAGAACCTCTTTCAAAATTTTTAAAAAGTGGGGGTCTGGGGGTGTAGCTCAGTGGCACAACACCCTTGGATTTAATCTCCAGAACCAACAATAACAATAATAATAGTAATAATAATATATCTTCTTAATATATTTAACCAATTTTATTGAGGTATAATTTGTACACTAAAATGCACCATTTTCATTAATACTTCAGCTGGGTGTGGTGGCACATGCCTATAATCCCAATACTTGGGAGGCTGAAACAGGAGAATCACAAGGTCAGCCTCAGCAATTTAGCAGGACCCTGTTTCAAAACAGAAAATTTTTAAAAAAGGACTGAGGGTATAGCTAGGAGGTAGAATGCCCCTGGGTCCAATCTCCAGTACCAAAAAATGAAGAAGAAGAAGAAGGAAGAGGAGGAGGAGGAGGAGGAGGAGGAGGAGGAGGAGGAGGAGGAGGAGGAGAAACAAAATAATAAATCATTCAATGAGTTTTGATAAATATACATAGACATGTAGCCACACCACAGCTAGCATGAGGAACATTTCTATCACCTCAAATAGTTTCTTCCCGCTCCTTTGCAGCTGAGCCTCATCTAGTTTCTACCCTAGGCTGTTTTGTTTGTTTGACATTTAGATTTCCTTTTTCTTGAATTTCATATAAATGGAATCATACTCAAGGACCTAGAAGTCAGAACAGAGAGAGACCTTGCGGTTACTTGAAGAGGGCACAGATTTAACACTTCGACACATAGGCACAGGTAAAAACTTTCTCAACAAGACCCCAAAGGCACAAGAAAGTCAAAGAAAGATCAATATATGGTATTGTATTAAACTGAGGAGCTTCTGTGCACCAAAGGAAACTATCAAGAATCTCAACAGAGCCGGGTATAGTGGCACACCCTTGTAATCCCAGCATTCGGGAGGCTGAGACCAGAGGATCCAGGTTCGCAGCCAGCCTCAGCTACCTAGTGAGGCACTCCACAACTTAGTGAGACTCTGTTTCAAAATAAAGAATAAAAAATAGGACTGGGGGTATAACTCAGAGGTAGAATGCCCCTGAGTTCAATCCCCAGTACCGCAAAAAAAAAAAAAAAAAAGAATCTCAACAGAGAGCCAACAGAATGGGAGAAAAACTTTGCCAACTACTCAACTACTCCTCTGATAGAGGACTAATATCCAAAATATACAAAGAACTCAAGAAACTCACTGCTAAGAAAACAAATAGCCAAATCAAAAAATGGGCAAGTGAACTAAATAGACATTTCACAAAGGAAGACATACAAATGACCAACAAATGTATGAGGAAATGTTCAACATCATTAGCAACCAGAGAGATGCAAATCAAAACTACCCTGAGATTTCATCAAACCCAAATTAGATTGGAAATCATTAAAAACACAAACAACAACAAATGCTGGAGAGGGTGTGGAGAAGTAGGAACTCTAATATATTGTTGGTGGGATTGTAGATTAGTGCAACCACTTTGGAAAACAGTATGGAGGATCCTCGGATGAATGGGAATGAACCTACCATATGATCCAGCAATACCACTTCTGGGTATCTACCCAAAAGAATGGAAACCAAACTATCAGACTAATGCATGTGTATCTATGTTTGTAGCTGCACAATTCACAATTGTCAAACTATAGAACCAGCCAAGATATCCATCAACAGATGACTGAATTACAAAACTATGGGATATGTACACAATGGAATTTTACTCAGCCATAAAGAACAAAATCATGTCATTTGCAGGAAAATGGAGGAATCTGGAAAACATTAAGTGAGATTAGTAAGTCATGAAAAGTTAGAAATCGGATGTTCTCCCTAATTTGCAGAAGCTAGGAAGAAAGTGAGTCATAGAAAGGACTCTAGATAAAGAAGGAGAAACCTTAAATCAGAAAAGAAGATGACCTATATGAAGATGATGGGAGGGAGGAAGGGGGAAACACCCTAAAGCACAGGACGTACATTCACAAATATATCAAAGTCAATCACTAAACTGAACATGAGAAGGGGGAGGAAATGGGCTGGGACTTGGAGAAGGGTTAACTGAGACCTGTGTGCACGTATGCCTCTACTAACTTGTACCTCACAAAGATGTATCATTACAGTACACCATTAAAATAAAAAACAATATCTCACAGAAAGAAAGGTTTTAATATTTAAAAAATAATAAAAACACAAAAATAAAATGTTTCACATTTGCTCCCTTTTTAAAAAAATATTCTGTCAGCCAAATTTTTAGAAGAATTTATCTTCTCTAATTAAATACATAGAAAAATTTGATCATACTGTCCACTGAAATTAATGGATTCTTATTTAATTAGTTCCCAAAGCCAAATACCACAGTTCAAACTACTATATTGGATCAAAACGTAAACTTTGGCTCGATTATTTTAATGATATTATCTTATGAGATTTATTCCAATTTTATTTTGTAGGAAGTTGTATAGTATTCCTTGAAATGCCCACTAGCACATTTCTAAAACACATTCTACAAGGTTGTTTCTGACCTGAAATATCCTGATTTAGTTGATAGAACATTTTTTTCATAAATAGAAGGAATTAAATTGCAATTTCTAGGCTTTGTGAAAATATATTTGAAGCAAGTGATTATATAAAAGCATTTCATTAAAATTTTTGTTGAAACCCGGTGTGGTGGTGCACACTTGTAATCCCAGTTCTTGAGAGACAGGAGGATTGCAGGTTTGCGGACAGCCTCGCTGATTAGTGAGGCCCTCTGTAACTTAATGGGACCCTATTTCAAAATAAAGAATTAAAAATAAGCCGGGCGTGGTGGCGCACACTTGTAATCCCAGCATTCAGGAGGCTGAGACCGGAGGATCCGGGTTGGCGGCCAGCCTCAGCAACCTAGTGAGGCACTCCGCAACTTAGTGAGACTCTGTTTCAAAATAAAGAATAAAAAATAGGGCTGGGGGTATAGCTCGGAGGTAGAACGCCCCTGAGTTCAATCCCCAGTGCCGCAAAAAAGGAAAAAAAAAGAATTAAAAATAGGGCTGGGGGTATATCTCAGAGGTAGAATGCCCCTGGGTTTCATCCCTAGTGCAAAAAAAAAAAAAATTGTTGAGAAAAGCTTAATTAAATTAATAAATTTGGATTTCCCATCCTCGTGTGAAAACTTTGGATCAAATCAAGTACCTCCGAGGAAGAGAGTAAGAGATTTGATTAACAATCATGAGTCTTAGTAGAACTCTTTGGTGTTCTTTCTGGAAAATGACAAGAATAACTCTAGAGACTGGATGAAAATTGTAAGTCAAATGATTTCCAGTTTTGTGTCTCATCAAGATTGAATAGTAGCTTACTATATAATTTTGTTTTGTTTTTTGTACTAGGGATGGAACTCAGGGGAATTCTACCTCTGAGCTACACTCCCACACTCCCAGCCCTATTTTTTATTATTTATTTTGAAACAGGGTCTCACTAAGTTGTGGAGGGCCTCACAAGTTGCTGAAGCTAGCTGCGAACCTGTGATCCTCCTGTCTCAGCCTCCCAAGTATTACTATGTAATTTTTAGGTATATAATTTGGTAGCGGAGAGAATTAAATAGTGGCATTGCTAGCTCAAAACTTCTTTGATTCCCATCTATTGACAGGACCAAAATCAATATCTAAAACGTCAGAAAAATAATTAGAGAGCTAGTGTTGATTCATTAGAGCAGTAAATCATCTTCATCAATTGATACATGACCTGATTGGAAAAAAGCCAGCCCAATCTATATCAGTCAGAAATACATGTGTAGTAAAGTTTGATTTTAAAATTTTTTAAAAATGGAATCATATCATATATAATTAATATTTTGAGCCTGGCATCTTTTGCTCAGTGCAATATTTTTGGCGGTTTATAATGTTGCATGTATGTGTCAGTAATGCATTTCTTCCTATTGCTGAGTGCTATTCCACTGGACAGATGTACCACAGTTTCTCCATTAGTGTTTTTTGTTTGTTTTTATTTTTGTTTCTATTTGTGGTACTGGGGATTTAACCTAGGGGCATTCTACCTCCAAGCTGCACTACCAGCCCTATTTTTCTTTTTTTATTTTGAAACAGAGTCTCACTAGGCTGATGACAGTCTCATTACTTGCTGAGGCTGTCTTCAAACCTATCATCCTCCTATCTCAGCTTCCCAAACGTTTGGTTTACAAGCGTGCACCATCATGCCCGACTTCTCCATTCTTGTTGATGAGTATGCAGTGGCTTTCAGTTTTAGGTTACTATGAATAAAATTGCATAAACATTTGTGTACAAGTCTATATTTTCCTTTCTCATTATCATCATATATTACACATATTATACATTATATATTTGTATTTTATTATATATTTCATTACCTTATCGTAGTTCATATGAAAAATGTCTATTTAACTTTATTTTCCCCTGGAGTCTTTGCTCTCCTGCACCTTGAAGTTTGCCCCCAGAACTGAGAGGGAATACACTTCTGTTGTCTCAAGCCACCAACTTTGTGGTAATTTGTTATGGCAGTCACAGGAAAGTAACAGATATCCATTTTACCTTTTTCTTTGCTGAAGATTTGATTTTGTTTTGTTGTTGTTATTTGCTTGGGGGGGGGGGTTGGTTAGGTTTGTCGTTGTTGTTATTTGTGGTGCAAGGGATCAACCCCAGGGCTTCATGCTGGTGCGGCAAGTTCTCTTTCACTGAGCTACACCGCCAGTCCTGCTGAAGTATTTCAAAGTAACTTCCGTCTCCCATGTGATCATTTACTCTGCTCTAGTCTCCTGGCCAGAAGCTTCTGTATCCTGCTCATGCCTCACACCACATCACATCAGCAGACACACAGTATCCAGTTGTTCCTTGAAGCATTTTTAATGAGGCCTGGTTTTCAAATAAATGACATGACTCCGGCTTAAAGACAATTTCTAAGCTAACTTTAAACCCACATAGTAAGTGCGTTTCCTTATCAGGTGTAAAAATTGTTTTTAAATTCACTAATATAATATTATTTTAATATGCTTTTATTGGTACATTATAGTCTCCCGTCATAACATAAATCATGTTGACAGTGACATACATGCTGCCTCCCATCTCCCCTCTTCCCAATACAGAGTACTGAAATTGACATTGGTATTTTCACATAGGTGCACATAGCCGGTGGTAGTAATTCCTTCAATGAATCTGACTCTTCCCCCTCCCCTTCCCTAGACCACCTCCTTGGCTCCACTGAGGTTTCTCCTCCATTATCTGAAGCCCTTCTGGTATCCCGACTGGATAATCTCAATGTAACGATCTCCACGCCCTTCCATTTTCTTGCAAATGACATAATTTCATTCTTCTTTATTGCTGAGTAGAATTTCATTGGGCATTGTGTGTATATCCCATAATATTATAATCCATTCATCTGTTGATGGACACCTAGGTTGGTCCATAGAAGCACAATTCACAATATTTTACTGTAGTTCTCTAATTTTGGCCACTTTGGAAAGATACACAGGAGTGATATCGCTGGAACATATGGTGGATCCATTCCCAGTTTTCTGAGGAATCTCCACACTGATCTCCATAGCGGCTAAACTAATTTGCAATCCCACCAACAGTGTAGAAGAGTTCCAATTTCTCCGCATCCTTGCCAACATTTATTGTTTTTTGACTTTTTTTTTTGGCGGTACTAGGGATTGAACTCAGGGGCATATTCAATTACCTCTGAGCTATACCCTCAGCCCTATTTTTTATTCTTTATTTTGAAACAGCATCTCACTAAGTTGCGGAGTGGCTCACTAGGTAGCTGAGGCTGGCCACGAACCCGGATCCTCCGGTCTCAGCCTCCCAAATGCTGGGATTACAAGCATGCACCACCACGCCCGGCTCATCTGAGAAGATTTTGATACTTAAATATATGAAGACTACATTACAGTAAATAATGTGGACCTTCACTGTTATATCAGAGAGAACCTCCAAGGCTCACTCCAATAGGACTCCAAGTCCTATTTTATTTATTTATTTTTATTTATTTTTTTGTGGTACTGGGGATTGAACCCAGGGGCTTCTACCTCTGAGCTACACCCCCAGTCCTATTTTTTTTTTTTTTTTTTTTTTTTTTTTTTTTGTGGTGCTGAGGGTTGAACTCGGGGGCATTCTACCTCCGAGCTACACCCCAGCCCTATTTTTTATTCTTTATTTTAAAACAGGGTCTCACTAAGTTGCAGAGTGCCTCACTAGGTAGCTGAGGCTGGCCCGGATCCTCCGGTCTCAGCCTCCCAAATGCTGGGATTACAAGCATGCACCACCACGCCCGGAGTTTTTTGACTTCTTGATGATTGCCATTTTGATTTGGGTTAGATGGAATCTCAGTGTAGCTTTGATTTGCATCTCCCTAATTGCTAATGATGTTGACCATTTTTTCATGTATTTACTGACCATTTGTATCTCTTCTTTTGTGAAGTGTCTATTCAATTACTCATTTCTTGATTAGGTTATTTTGGTTTTTTTAGCGTAAAGTCTTTTAAGATCTTTGTATATTCTAGATATTATTCCTCTATCAGAGGGATAACTGGCAGAGACTTCTCCCATTCTGTAGGCTTTCTCTTTAGACTTTTGATGGTTTCCTTTGATGAGAACGAACTTTTTAATTTAATGCCATCCCATTTATAAATTCTTGTTTTAATTTCCTGAGCTTTGGGGGTCTTGTTGAGGAAGTTTCTGCCTGTGCCTATATGTTGAAATGTTAGACCTATGCCCTCCTCTTGTAGCTTCACAGTCTCTTGTCTAACTTCCAGGTCTTTCATCCATTTCGAGTTGACTCCTGTGCAGGGTGAGAAGTAAGAATTTAGTTTCATTTTTCTACAACTGGTTAACCAGTTTTCCCAAAGCCATTTGTTGAAAAGGCTGTCTTTTCTCCAATGTATCTGTCTGCCATTTTTGTCGAAAGTCAATTGGTTATAAGTATGTGGATTTGTTTCTGTATCTTCTATTGTGTTCCATTGGTCTATGGGTATGTTTTTGTGCCAATACCATACTGTTTTTATTTCTATAGATCTGTAGTATAATTTGAAGTCAGGAATTGTGATGCCTCCTGCATGGTTCTTATTGCTAAGAATTGCTTTGGTTATTCTGTGTCTTTTGTTTCTCCATATGAAATTTATGACTGATTTTTCTAGGTCTGTGAAGAATGACATTGGTATTTTGATAGAGATTGCATTGACTCTATAGATCACTTTTGGTAGAATGGTCATCTTGATAATATTTATTCTGCCTATCCAAGAGCAAGGGAGATCTTTCCATCTTCCAAGATCTTCTTCAATTTCTTTCTTTAGTGTTTTATCATTTTCATTGTAGAGGTCTTACCTCCTTGGTTAAGTTTATTCCTAGCTATTTTATTGGTTTTGAGGTTATTGTGAATGGAAATGTTTTCTGGATTTCTTTCTCAGTGGATTCATGGTTGGCATATAGAAAAGCTACTAATTGTTTTAGGTTGATTTTGTATTCCACTACTTTGCTGAATTTGTTAATCAGCTCTAGTAGTCTTTTGGTTGAGTTTTTTGAGTCTTCTAGACATAGGATCATGTCATCTGCAAATAGAGATAATTTTAATTCTTCTTTTCCTATTTGAATTCTTTAATATCTTTCTCTTGTCTTATTGCTCTGGCAAGAGTTTCAAGGATTATACTGAAAAAAAGTGGTGATAGTGGGCATCATTGTCTTGTTCCTGATTTTAAAGGTAACTCTGCACTTTTTCCCCATTCAATATGATGTTGGCTTTGGGTTTATTGTATATTGCCTTAATGATGCTGAGGTATATTCCTTCTATTCTGATTTTATACAGTTGTTTTTTTTTTAATATGAATGGGCGTTGGATTTTGTCAAATGCTTTTTCAGTGTCTATTGAGATAGTCATGTGATTTTTGTCCTTAGTTCTACTTATGTGGTGAATAACATGTATTGATTTGGGATATATTGAACCAGCCTTGCATTCCTGGGATGAAACCAACTTGGTCATAGTATACAATTTTCTTGATGTGGTTTTGAATGTGCATAGCTAGTATTTTGTTTAGAATTTTTGTGTCTATTTTCATCAATGATATTGGTCTGTAGTTTTGTTTTCTTGAGGAATCTTTATTTGGTTTATATTAAGGTGATACTGGCCTCATACAAGGAGTTTGGAAGAATTACATGTCTAGAAACCTGTCAATTTCTTCAATTTTTTTCCAGTGTATTGGAATATAAATTTTCTAAATAGTTTCTGATGATTCTCTGGATTTCCCCCACTGTCTGTGGCAATGTCTGCTTTTCACTTATGACTTTAATCATTTGGGTTGCTCCTCTCTTTCTTTTGGTTAGGTTGGCTAGGAGTTTGTCAATCTTGTTAATCTTTTCAGTTTTTTTGCTTTGTTGATCCTTTGTATTTTTTTGTTGTTGTTGTTCTCTATTTCCTTGATTTCTGCTCTAATTTCAATTATCTCCTGCCTTCTACTGGCTTTTGGATTAGACTGTTCCTGTTTTTCTAGGTCCTTGAGGTGTGTCATTAGGTTGTTTATTTGGTGACTTTCTGTTTTTCTTATGTGGGCACTCAGTGCCATAATTTTTCCTCTTAACACTGCCCTCAATGTGTCCCATATATTCTAGTATGTTGTGTCTCTATTTTCACTTAATTCTAGGAATTTTAAAAAATTTCTCCCCTTTTTTTCTTCTCTGATCCAATCCTCATTCAACAGTATACCATTCAGTCTCCATGTATTTATGTAATTTCCTTTGGTCTTCCTGTTGTTGATTTCTATTTTCATTCTATTGTGATTTGAGAAGATGCAGTGCATTATATTACATTTTTTTAATTTTCTAGTACTTGTTTTATGGCCCAAGATGTGGTCTATTTTGGAGAAGGTTCCATGGGAAGCTGAGGAAAATATATATTCAGCTGTTGTTGGTTGAAATATTTTGTATATATTTATTAGGTCCATTTGGTTTATAGTGTTTTTTAGTTGTGAAGAGTCTTTACTCATCTTTTCCCTGACAGATGGATCTAGTTGTGTAACTGGTGTGTTGAAGCTTCTCAATATTATTGTATTTGGGTCTATTTGAGGCCTGATGCCCCAAAGAGTTTGCTTTTAAGTACACCTACATTTGGGACATAAACGTTTATTATCATAACATCTTCTTGTTAGATTGTTCCTTTAATAAAAGGAGTGACCCACTTTGTCTCTTCTGATGTGTTTTGTCTCTTCTGATGTGTTTTAGCCTAAAGTCTGCTTTGTCGAATATGAGCATTGCTACCTCTGCTTGTTTTGGGTCTCCATTTGCATGATATATCTTATTCCATCCTTTAACCTTTAGCATATAGATATCTTTGGCTGTGAGTTTCTTGCAAGCCACATATATTGGATTATGTTTTTAAACCCATATTGCCAGTCTATGTCTTTTAATTAGGGAGTTAATACCTTTGGCATTCAATGTTATGATTGAGATATGATTTTGTTTCCTATCATTTTGATTTTTATTTTCTATTAGATGTAGTGTTATTTCTCCTTTATTTAGTTGCTCATCTGGTGGAGTTCACCCCTTCTCTGGTTCTGGAATTTGCTTCTTTTTTCTTCTTTGTGTTTTATTTCTTTAAATATTTTCTCTAGCACTAGCTTGGTAGTCATAAATTCTATTAGTTTCTGCTTGTCTTGGAAAATTTTTATTTCTCCATCAATTTTGAATGATATATTTGCTGGATATAGCAGACTTGGTTGGAGGTTGTTTTCCTCTAGGATCTGGAGTACATTAGCCTCTCCTGGCTTTCATGACTTAAGTTGAGAAGTATGGAGTGATTTTTATTGTTTGCCCCTGAATGTCACCCATTCTTTTGTTCTCACTGCTTTTAAGATTTTTTCCAGCTGGGTGTGGTGGTGCACACTTGTAATCCCAGTACTTGGGAGGTTGAGACAGGAGATTTTGGGTTCATGGCCAGCCTCAGCTACTTAGTGAGGCCCTCCACAACTTAGTGAGACCCTGTTTCAAAATAAAGAATAAAAATATAGGGCTAGGGGTGTAGCTCAGAGGTAGAATGCCTCTGAGTTCAATCCCTAGTACCACAAAAAAATCTTTCCTTGTACTCTATATTAGTCATTTTGATCATTGTGTGGTGTGGGGAAGGTCTTCTTTCATCTTGTCTTGATGGTGCTCTGAATGTCTCCTGTACATGGATGTCCAAATCTTTTTCTGTGTTTGGGAAATTCTCTGAAATTATTTCCCTGAAGAGGTTTCTGATACATTTGGTTTGTGCTTCTAGACCTTCAATGCCTATTATCCATAAGTTAGGACATTTCATATTGTCCCATATTTCTTGGATGTTCAGGTTGTATTGTCGTATTGTCTTCTCTATATTGTTGACTGTGTTTTCAGTTTTGAATGAACTGTCCTCCAACAGTGATGCTCTGTTTTCCATGTGGTCTAGCCTGCCAGAAGTGGTTTCTATTGCGGTCTTTAATTCATTTATTGACTCTTCATTTCACTCAAAGCCTTTTTTTGGTTCTTTCTTAGGACCTCAATTTCTCTATTAATATGCTATTTCATTTACTGTACACTTTCTTTGAGGTCTTTCATCATATTGAAGGTCAAAATTCAGAATTCTCTTTCTGACATTTCCTCCAGATCCATATTGGTAATCTCCCTTGTTGTTGAGTTGTGGGAGTTTATTGTTTCTTTGCTGTTCTGCATTCTCATATTTTCAGAGTTCTGAGGGATTTTTTCTGTTGTCTTGGCATCTTCTTCCTCCTTGTCTGTGAGTTCTGTGTTTATTTGTTATACCTTTATAATAGGGTCTATGCTGGAGGTATATATTTGCCTCTAACAATCTGTCTCATATAATCAAACTTTTGAGTTTATCCCCCAGAGCCTCTTTTTTTTTTTTTTTTTTTTTTTTTTGCGGTACTGGGGATTGAACTCAGGGGCATTCTACCTCCGAGCTACACCCCCAGCCCTATTTTTTATTCTTTATTATTTTGAAACCGAGTCTCACTAAGTTGCGAAGTGCCTCACTAGGTAGCTGAGGCTGGCTGCGAACCTGGATCCTCCGGTCTCAGCCTCCTGAATGCTGGGATTACAAGCGTGCGCCACCACACCCGGCTTTCCCCCAGAGCCTCTTTAACTAGATATAGTTCTTAGTGCAGGCAAACAGGAGTCTCTGGCTGCAGGCTGGCATACTCTCCAGGCCCAAACTCCATAGGGCCAGAGATGATGATGTTCTGTTCAGAGCCTGCCGCCTGCTGTTTGGGATTTGATGCCCCACAGATACCACAACTGCTCTGAGCCCATGAAACTGCAGAGCACTGACCTCCAACTTCTCTAGCCAGGGAGCTTAAGCTCAGCAGGGCCAGCAATTGCTGTGCTCTGAGCTTTGATGGCCCCTGGGACACCACCCGTGATCTGCTGGTTACGGTCATGCGGAGCACTGTCAGTCAGTGGCATAACAAACAGACTTTGCTGGTGGGAAGAGTGTTGAGTTCCTAGCCTGTAGCTGTGATCACACAAACCCCTTCTGGCCCCTGGCCTCCCGGCTTTCAGGACTCTGGCAGGGAGAGACTGTACAGTTCTAAGCTTGGGGCTTGGGCCGCTCAGTTATTTAGCCCCAGGGACACCACTGCTGCTCTGGGTGGCTGTGATCACGTGAGCCCTGGTTGGCCCCTGGTGCTGGTGCTTGTGCCCAAACACAGCCAGGAATGATTTTATAACTTTTCAAGCCTTCAACTGTAAGTTGAGTTATTTCACTCCACAGACATCATGGCTGACTGTCCTGTGATGACCACTGGGGAACCTGCAAGGTCACAGTGAACTGCGACTCTAGGTCCCTCCCGTCCAAATGTCCCTAAGGACTGTCTGCTAATTCATGTTTCTGCTGAGTCTGACTGTAGCCCCCCACCTCCACCTCTGCAAGAGTGATTTGCAAAGTCACAGACCCAGCCAGTCTATTTGTTGCCACACAAGTCTCTGTGGCTGCACAGGACAGTCTCCCACTGGGACGGTTTGTTAACTCACAGTCTTGAGGAGTGAGGCTCAGATCCCTGTAGGCAGAGATGGGTTCCTATTCAGTTGCAGAATCTAGCTGGCCTGTCTGGATAGTTGGGTCTTTTTCGAGCATGGAGAGAAAAGTTGACTGCTTTTGATGATGGTCTGTAGTTGCTGGCTTCCGAAGAATCTGCTGCTTCATTGCTGGAGGTCTCTGGCACCAAGCAAGAGGAGCGCTATGCAGTCCTCAGCTCTCTCTTCTGCCTCCAATTCCACCGTATTTCCACTGTTGCTATTTTGTTGAGTTTTGACTGCTTTTCTTCCCTTGTCAAGAAGTAGTCTTCCCACTGGTTGAGTTCCAAGTCTCAGAGCGCCTGAAACATGCTGTCTTTCTCTATTCTGCCATCTTTAAGCCTTCAATAATTGTATTTCAAATAATATTTGTTTTGAAAAGATTCAACTCTTCCCATTCACACTTTTTAAAATAACTCCCATCCTTACTTCTAATCCTAGATAAAATGTCTGTAAGTACCTATTTCCAGGTATCACTGAGCAACTACCTGTGTTGCAGGGCCCCCAGAATGATCAAACAGAACAGAAGTAAAAGAGGCAGCTCTCAAATAACTTCAGTTTCCTGTGAGACCTACATTCTGACAACTTTCAATGAAATCAATACTTTGACAATTTTCAAGTCTGAATTTTCACTTTTCCTTCTCAATTACATCCTACTGAGGCTGTAAAGACTGTGCTTTTCTCTCATCACTCTTTCTCTCTTTAGCACTTTTTGCCTTAAAGTCCCCTGACCTTGCCCTGAAACTCAAATATCCAAGGGTTTCTTCTTTCTCTCTTTCACCCAAGAAAGTGTTACTACCCACCTAACAGAGGAGCTGAGCCCACGTTTGTACTCTAGTCTAGTACCTAAGGACTGGGTATGATTATTCCAGAATAATTATTTTGTGTTAAAAGGACTAAGAATAAAAGGGCCTTGGTTCAAGTTCCATCTCTGGCTCTCAGTGGCTTAAAACTTTCTTAGGGGCAGGTACGACCTCATCCAGGGTACGGTTCTCCACAGATGGGTTGACTTTAGTATTATATAAACATTTTCCCAGCAAAAAAATGGCACTGACTATATAGAAAGTTATTCAAATTTTAATTAACTTCCAGATCGCTTGATTTGTCTAAATAGGTTAAGGTGACTGTCTCAATCTTGTGTTATTATGCTGGTTTTTTATTTTGTTTTTTGGTGCTGGGGATTGAACCCAGGAGCATTCTACCTCTGAGCCACACCCCCAACCCTATTTTATTTTTTGTTTTGAAACTGGGTCTTGCTAAGTTGCTGAGGTTGTCCTCGAACCTGCGATCCTCCTGTTTTAGCCTCCCAAGTACTGGGATTACAGGCACGTACCACCTCACCTGGCCGTTATTATGATTTTAACAATTTAACATCAGCTATTATTTCTCCTTTTTATCCTGGTAAAATATATAACATAAATCATAAATGTTAACCAGTGGCACTAAGTACACTGACTTATTGTTATATCACCAGCATCCATCCATAGAACT
>PVLC010012585.1:32602-43867 GCA_004027655.1 Graphiurus murinus
AAATGGGGTCTTGCTAAGTTGCTGAGAGCCTCACAAAGTTGTTGAGGCTGGACATGAACCTGGGATCTTCCTGTCTTAGCCTCCCAAGTACTGATATTACAGGCGTATGCCACCACACCTAGCTAAAATTTACTTCCTTTTTAAGACCAAATAATATTCCATTGTGTTCATACTGTATTTTGTTTATCCATTCATTCATTGAAGGGCATTTGGGTTGCTTCCACCTGTCAGCTATTGCAAATAATGCTGTTATGAATCACGGGTGTAACATTGACAAGTCTTCTTTTAATAAAGAGACGGTGGGAGCCGGGCATGGTGGCTCACACTTGTAATCCCAGCATTTGGGAGGCTTAGACTGGAGGATCCAGGTTCGAGGCCAGCCTCAGCTACCTAGCGAGACATTCTGCAACTTAGTGAGACCCTGTTTTAAAATAAAGAATAAAAAATAGGGCTGGGGGTATAGCTCAGAGGTAGAATGCCCCTGAGTTCAATCCTCAGTACCGCAAAAAAAAAAAAAAAAAAAAAAAAAAAAAAAAAAAAAAAAAAAAAAAAAAAAAAAAAAAAAAAAAGACAGTGGGGATCAGTGCTGTCTTCAGTAGGCTATTAAGTGACTAGCTAGAACTTCAAAGCATTTAAGGGTATTATCTTATTTTTTATTACCTTTGTTTTTATGGCAAGTACATTTATTTACAAGGCATTTCATAACAAAGAACCACAACTTGGGTAAGAGAAAAAAGAGAAATGTTCAAGAAGCCAAAAGCCCAAAATTAAGGTATGAGACTCTGGGTAGCCTCTTTCCCTGACTCTTCCTGATTTCAGTGGTGACGCACAATCTTGATGTTCCTGTTGGTGCCACCTCTGTCTCTGTCATGCCATGGCTTCTTCCATGTGGTCTTCCTTCTTTTCATGTCCACTTCTGCATTTCCCCTTTTGACACCCATCACATTGGATTAGGACCCAAACTAATTAACCTCATTAAATTTGATTATCCCCTTTAGACCCCTATTTTCAAACAAGGTTGCATGTTGGAGTAATGGGAGTGAGAACTCCAATAAATCCTTTCTGAGGGGAATGTAGTTCTACTCACAATGACACTAGCACCTGCTTTGAAAAGTGTTCTTGTTTCTGTGGGTTTTTTTAATTGGGGACTATTGATTATGCAAAGCAGTGAGTTTCATCGTGGCACATTGGTACATGCATATAACATAATTTGATCGCTTTTCACTCCCCAGTATCTCCCTTATCCTCCCTTCCCTCCCCTCGTCACCTTTCTCTGTTCTATTGGTTTCCCTTCTACTTTAATGATGTCCTTCTTCTTTTTTTTCTTTCCCCCCACTAGCTTCCACATATGACAAAAAATGTATAATACTTCTCTTTCTGAGTCCGACTCACTTCACTTAATACAATGCTGTCAAGTTTCACAGGGTGTATTTAAGGGCTAAATTGTAGTAATATATGTAAAAATGCTTTTGTAGGCTACAGAACAAGTTATAAAGCATTGTTGAAAATAATGGGAGGTATTTCCTCTTCTCTCGCTGGTATTAACTGAATTAGGAGCAGACACTTCAGTAAAGGAATATCCTCTCTTAGGCCTGAGTCCTGGGCTGAAAAACCAAGATCCAAGAGTTAGTTTTTGATATCAGAAAACATCTGATCCAGCCAGGCGTGGTGGCGCACGCTTGTAATCCCAGCATTCGGGAGGCTGAGACCAGAGGATCCGGGTTCACGGCCAGCCTCAGCTACCTAGTGAGGCACTCCACAACTTAGTGAGACTTGGTTTCAAAATAAAGAATAAAAAATAGGGCTGGGGGTGTAGCTTGGAGGTAGAACGCTCCTGAGTTCAATCCCTAGTACCGCAAAAAAAAAAAAAAGAAAAGAAAACATCTGATCCAGAGGTAAATAAGTAGATAGAAAATCCCTGATAAATATAACAGTTGTATCCTAAACCATAAGACTTCAAAGAATACTAAGGTTATTTCCTTAATATTTCTCCTTTCATTCAGCAAATGAAAGGAAAAAAATACCTCACAGGAAAGTGTGTGACTGTATCCCCAGAGCAGCCAGGCCTGGGACACACTTCCATACCCTCTCTTGGGTGACTGCTCCATTGCCAGCTGTCTTGTCTCATAATTGCCACCCACATCTGACGTAACTATTTGATATTTGTAGCACTAGTCAACACATAGACAACTTGTCTCTCGTGGATCTAAAGCTAAAAGAAGGAAGATTCAAGTGAAAAATAGTCTTGTGGCTCAAAAGTTATGTCTGAATTAAAAGAGCACAATGGTTGGACACATAAACATAAAAATGAATGATTGTACCCATAAATTTTTAGAAAAATCAAGAGAGAGCTATGAAAGAAGATATGATTTTAAAAATTTAGGGCATGTAAATCAACAATACATAGAGACCATAAAATGTGTGTACTCTGTTCATGCCCTTCCTTCCTTTGTTCTTGTATTTAAAAAAATACATATTTTTGTCTATGGTTCTGGGATGAAATAACATACAGGAAGAAATCTGATGTTCTAACATATATAAGATTTTTGTCTAAAAGCAGTACTACAGCTATTAAGTGGGGCAGTAACATGACCCCAGAATGCCTGAAAGAGTTTGCTTGGGGAAGATATTTCCCAGTTAAAACCAGTCCATGAGGACTAGGTGTGGGGACTGTTTTTCCAACGTGTGGACACTAGTGCAAAGCTACAAGGTACATGAAAAATCAGGAAAAATTGATACAATCAAGTGAACAAAAGAAATCTCCAGTAACTGGCCCTAAAGTAAGGAAATCTATGAATCAACTGACAAAAATCCAAAATAATCACCTCAAAGTAGAAGTTCAGTGAGTTCCAAAAGAACAAAGACAGCTCAAGACAAAGCAAAAAAAAAGAAAGAAGAAGAAGAAAGAAAGAAAAAGAGGAGAATGATAGGTGTGTGCAAATCGAGGATGTTAACAGAGTGAGATGATAAAGAAGAACCAAATGGAAATTATGAAGCTGAAGAATTCAATACCTGAATTTAAAAATTTACTAGGAGGGTTCTAAAGCCAATTTGGCCAAACAGAAGAAAGAATCAACAAACTCAAAGGTCATTTAAAATTATCCAGTGAGCCGGGCATGGTGGCGCACACTTGGAATCTCAGTACTTGGGAGGCTGAGACAGAAGGGTCTGGGTTCTCGGTCAGTCTCAGCTACTTAGTGAGGCCTTCCGCAACTTGGTGAGACCCTGTTTCAAGATAAAGAATAAATAGGACTGAGGATGTAGCTTTGAGGTAGAATGCCCCTGGGTTCAATCCCCAGTACCACCAAAACAAACAAACAAAAAAATCCAGTGAAAGAGGTAAAGAGAAAAATAAATTTAAAAAAAAAGAGGGAAGAAAGCCTAACTGAATTTTGAGACACCCTTAAGAAAACCAATATACAGATTATGAAAGTTCCAGAAGATGAAGAAAGAAAGAAGCAGAGAGGTAAAGAAATAACAACTGAGCAGGACGTGGTGGCGCACGCTTGTAATCCCAGCATTTGGGAGGCTGAGACTGGAGGATCCAGGTTCGCAGCCAGCCTCAGCAACCTAGTGAGGCACTCCGCAACTTAGTGAGACCCTGGTTTCAAAATAAAGAATAAAAAATAGGGCTGGGGGTATAGCTCGAAGGTAGAAAGCCCCTGAGTTCAATCTCCAGTACCGCAAAAAAAATAACAATTGAAAACTTCCCAAATCTGGGGAGGAAAATGAACATAAAGGTTCATGAAGCTTCAAAGACCTCAAATAGGATGAACCCTGTATTTATAAATTATAATCATATTGCTAAAAGTCAAACACAAAAAAAATTTTATAAGAAGCAAGAGAAAAGTGACATCAAACACAAGGGATTCTCAGAAAAAGCTTGTAGGCCAGAAGAGAATGGGATGATATATTCAATGTACTGAAAGAAAAAAAATCACCAACCAAGAACACTACCTGGCAAAACTGCCCGTTAGAAATTAACGGGAAATGAAGATTTTTCCAGACAAAAAGCTATAAGAGTTCATCATTCTTGCTTACAAAAAATAGTTAAGGGAGCTGGGCGTGGTGCTGCGAGCTTGTAATCCCAGGATTTGGGAGGCTGAGACAGGAGGATCCCAGGTTTGCAGCCAGTCTCAGCAACTTGTGAGGCCCTGTTTCAAAATAAGGAATAAAATAGGGCTGGGGGCATAGCTCGGAGGTAGAATGTCCCTGGGTTCAATCCCTAGTACTACAGAAAAAAGAAAAAAAAAAAGAAAGAAAGGATGCTAAACAGCCACGAAAGTACAAAGCTCACTAGTAAAAGATATATGGACACACAGAATACTGTAAGAGTATAGCTGTGGTGTGTACGTCACTTTTAGTTCTAGTATTAAAGTTTAAAAAGCTGGGCATGGTGACATACACCTGAAATCCCAGTACTTGGGAGACTAAGACAGGAGGATCACAACCTCAGCAAGTAACGAGACTTTCATTATCAGTGAGACCCTGTTTCCAAATAAAAATAAAAGTAGGGCTGGGGATATAGCTAGGAGGTAGAATGCCCCCAGATTCAATCCCCAGTATCATTTTTTAAAAGTTTAAAAAACAAAGTACTCAAAATTTACTATAAGAGCAAAAATTTATTAATGGATACATGATATAAAAATATGTAAAGTACGATATAAATAACAAAGTATAGACAAATAAAATTACTTTTTATGTAATTTAAGTCATTAAAATAAATTTTTATAATAAGATGTTTTATGTAAGTCTCATTGTAACCACAAAGAAAATATCTATAGTATACACACAAAAGAAAAATAAAAAGGAATCAAAGTGTATCACTACAAAAATATCAATAAATCCCAAAATAATACAGCAAAAGAAGTACAAAGAAATTACAAAAAGAAAACAATGAACAAAACAATAATAGTGAGTCCTTCCCTATCAACAATTACTTTAAAATTAAGTGAATTAAACTCTGCAAATCATATAGAATAGCTGAATGGATTTTAAAAACAAGCTCCAATTATATGCTATATCAGTCAAGGTTCTCCAGAGACACAGAACCAATAAAATATAAAGACAGATACAGATACGGATATAGATATGTGAATGTATTTATTAGGGGAATTGTCTCATGCAATTATGGAGGCTAAGAAGTCCGCAATGGGCCATCTGCAAGCTGGGCACAGGGATGCCAATGGCATGGCTCAATCCAAGTTCAAAAGCCTCAGAACCCAGAGAGACAATGGTGTAATTCAGTCTGAGGCTGACTTCCCGAGAACCCAGGGGACTATGATGTAAGTGCTGGAGACCAAAGGCAAAGTGCCTGGAGTTCTGATGTCCAAGGGCAGAAAATGAGTGGTGTCCTAGCTCCAAGAGAGAGGAAAGAAATTGCCTTTCCTTTGCATTTTTTTGTTTTATTGAGGCCTCCTGCTAACTGGATGGTGCCCCACCCACCCACAGATCTTCTCCATGTTGGTCATCAGTGCACATGCCAGTTTCCTCAGGAAGCACCCTCACAGACACACTCCGAAATAATGGTTTCCCAGTTCTCTAGGTATTTCTCTAGATATTTCTTTTTTTTTTTTTTTTTTTTCGGTACTGGGGATTGAACTCAGGGGCATTCTACCTCCGAGCTACACCCCCAGCCCTATTTTTTATTCTTTATTTTGAAACCGGGTCTCACTAAGTTGCGGAGTGCCTCATTAGGTAGCTGAGGCTGGCCGCGAACCCGGATCCTCCGGTCTCAGCCTCCCGAATGCTAGGATTACAAGCGTGCGCCACCACGCCCGGCTCTAGATATTTCTTAATCCAGTCAAGTTGACACCTAAAATTAACCATCACATAGGATGTCTATAAGTGACTTAGTTTAAAATCCAAGACATACATAGGCATGGAAAAAGATATTTCATACAAATGATAACCAAAAGAGAGCAGGACTAGCTGGGCATGGCGGTACTCGTCTGTAATCCCAGTACTTGGGAGGCCGAGACAGGAGAATTGCAGGTTTGAGGCTAGCCTCAGTAACCTTAGCAAGATCTTATTAAAAAAAAAAATAGTTTGGAGGTGGAATGATTCTGAGTTCAACCTCCATTATCAAAACACATAAACAAATAAATGAAATAAAAGATCCACAAAAGAGAATAGGAGTGACTATACTTGTATTAGACAAACTAGACTTTAAGTAAAAAACTGTAACATGATACAAAGAACATATTATATCCTTATATAATGATAAGAGGGGCAATTCATCATGAAGTACACAATTATAAATATATATGCATTCATAATCAGAGCACCTACGTATATAAAGCAAATATGAGATCTAAAGAAAGAAATAGATTGGAACACAGGTTAGATGCCAGCCTCACCAAATTGGTGAGACCCTCAACAACTTAGGACTATTTCAAAATAAAATGTTAAAAAGGGCTGGGGGTGTAGTTCAAAAGTAGAATGTCGCCGGGTGTGGTGGCGCACGCTTGTAATCCCAGCATTTGGGAGGCTGAGACCAGAGGATCCGGGTTCGCGGCCAGCCTCAGCTACCTAGTGAGGCACTCCGCAACTTAGTGAGACTCGGTTTCAAAATAAAGAATACAAAATAGGGCTGGGGGGTGTAACTCGGAGGTAGAATGCCCCTGAGTTCAATCCCCAGTACCACAAAAAAAAAAAAAAAAAAAAAAGTAGAATGTCCCTGGGTTCAATTGGAAGCACACACACACACACACACACACACACACACACACACAAAAGGTAGTTACTTAGCTTTTTTCTCCACACTTCAATTTCTTAACTCCCAAGTATTAAGGAAGCAATGTGAACACCATCATATTTTTTTGAAAAGGTTACTTTCATATGATGTAATTCTGCAGAACCATCAAATACGTCAAATCATGGTGATTCACAGTACCTATGAGATGAGTTTTTCTAAAACAGGCTGGTTGCAATATCCTGATCTCCTCCTAGTTACAATGACAACTGTGCTAGACATTTCATCTGAGCAATGAGAAATTCAGAGAGGACAGTTCATTACTGGGATCTGGCTCCTAAATTCACCCTGTTCAGCTCCTGATAAATAAAGAGAAGTGAGCGTCAGGCACAGGGCCATTTCCCCCTCCTTGTGGTGAGCTAGAGTGGCTAAAACTTTTGGGTCCCTCAAGAGGAATAAAGCAGTGTCTGTTGTTACCCTAGATCCCTGTCCCTATGACTCCTATCATAGAACATCTTCACAAGGCTCTAATTAGGTACTCAGGCACAGACTCCTGGCCTGGGCGCACACACACACACACACACACACACACACACACACACACACACACATGATAATAGGTTTGATTGACAATAATGTTCAACACTAGATTGGCCACTAGAATTACCATAATTTCCAAGTGTGATGGAAAGAGAAACTCCTATAGAAAAGAAGAAAGAGGAAGGAAGGAAGGAAGGAAGGAAGGAAGGAAGGAAGGAAGGAAGGAAGGAAGGAAGGAAGGAAGGAAGGAAGGAAGGCATGCAGAGTACCTGACTGCTTGTGAATATTAAATATCTCACCCCCAAGACAGTGCTTCCAAAGCTACAAAGAGAGAACTTTAAAAACTCAAGGGATTGCTTTACATGAGATGGGGAAATCTTTCAATTTTGGTGGAAAGTGAAATCCTCATTTTAAAATTAAACTTAGAAGTTGTCAACAAAAAGCAGACCTAGTTCCCAGCTCAGAAAGGGGACAGTTGGGGCTAATCCATCTTTGAAAAAGGTCTGTGGGATTGCTGACCTGGAAACCCTCAGCAACCAACAAGAAGAAGGATCAAACCCCTGCTGGCTAGGTAGCAGACAGTCAGATGTGGCTTTTTGCTCTGTTTCTCACTCTAAATCAGCCTTCAACCACTTAGTGTTTCGCTCTGTGTATACCTGTCTGTGGCTGGTTTTTTGTTTTTTTTTTTTAGTTCCTCTTTTTCTTTTTCTGTTCTTTTCCTCTTTTTTTTTTTTTCTGTTTTTCTCTAGCTCATCTTATACATCCTCTAATTGGCCATAACATAACATGGAAATATATTTCCTTTTGTTAAACTTATGAAAAGTATCCATGTTTCCAACTTTGATTTTAAAGGTCACTGACTTGACACATTGTGATTCTTTTTCAAAAATTTTGTGTGTTTTGATTTGCAAGTTGTCTTTGATCTATGAGTTGTTGTTTTTTTCCTATGAGGTTAGGAAAAAAACAACAACTCATAGATCAAAGACAACTTGTTTTTGTTGTTGTTTTTTTCCTATGAGGTTAGGTTTTTTTTCTCCCTACCCCCTGATCCAGATTAAGAAATTGCTCAAATCAGTCTATAGCACAAAATGTGAGAAATGTTTTAGTTTTGTTTGTTCTCCACCTGGTGGTTGGAAATCAGAATGCACTCACTAATGGATCTGGAAAAACTACTCCAAATGAAACATTTTCTAATTTAAGAGTTTATGTTTCTAAACAGATTAGAAAATGTTTCTAAAAAAGGAAAACACAATTATTATAAAATTTTAAATTAGTAGCCTATGACTTCCCTTTCTTATTTTACTTCTTTCTAGGAACCAAGAATGGAGACCTCTTAATTTTCACATTTAACTCAAGCATCACTTTCTACAAGTGTCTAATATTTTCCTGAATCTCTTATCTTTTTCTATCATGGCAAAAAGTCTCTCTGGAAATCTTCATGGTTTTTAGTAGAGATTCAAACTGGAACTGAAAAACAAACAGCATTAAAATTATTAGTAATATGACTCTTATTTTGTTAAACACACACACACACACACACACACACACACACACACACACACACACACTGAACAAGTGCACAATCCCCTGAAGATCCAATAAAACACCATCACATTTTGAATTCAGTAAGTGATAAACTGCATAATGAGAATCCAGCGCTATTTTGTCCCTTCAGCTCTTTATTCTTCTTTTGATTTTTTGATACATTGAATGAATATTACCTCAAATACAGGGCCTTATAATGCTTCTATAGGACCTTCACATAGAATCTTATAATGATCCTTTGTACCACAATTATAATAAATTAGTGGCATAATTACGGTCAGTTATTATTCTTGCTATGAAGTTGCCATGAGCACTGAATTAGCAAATATTGAGCCACTGTTCCTAGGGAAAATATAACAGTAGGGTCCTCTGAGCCTCTGGTCACATTTTCACCTATTTTTGTGTGGTGGCACATGCCTGTAATCCCAGTACTTGGGAGGGTGAGACAGGAGGGTCACTGGTTCAAGGACAACCTCAGCAACTTAGCAAAATCCTGTTCTGAAATGAAAAATAAAAAGGGCTATGGGTGTAGTTCAGAGGTAAAACATCCCTGGGTTCAATCCCTAGTACCAAGTAATATTAAGAAGAAGAAGGAGGAGGAGGAGGAGGAGGAGGAGGAGGAGGAGGAGACAAAATAATAATAGTAATACACATATTTTCTCCATAAGGCACAGCTCAGCCTGCTTGCACTTAGGAACACTAGACAGGACTTCAGCACTACAACTGGGGGCCATTTCAAACACAAAAGTCATTAACAAAAAGCACAAAAAATGAGAAAAAAAATGTGACACTAAATAGACTATGGAAAGGAAACTCATTTACAGTATGACAGTTGAAACAAGAAGGCAAAGCATCGGCTTTTCCAGCCTCAGCCGGGAACACATGTGACAGGTAATAAATTTTTTGCTGCTCTGCACATGTCTGTAAATGATTGCAAATATGTTGTAAGTATTGCTAGGGTTCAAATATTCTTTTTTTTTTTTTTTTTTCTTTTGGTATTGGGGACTGAACCCAGAGGCATCCTACCTCTGAACTACACCCCCAGCCAGATTTTATTTCTTATTTGGAAACAGGGTCTCACTAAGTTGCTAAGGATCTCACTAAGTTGCTAAGGCTGGCTGTGAACCTGCGATCCTCCTGTCTCAGCTTTCCAAGTACTGGGATTATAAGTGTGTGCCACCACACCTAGCTTCAAATGCATTTTAACAAGTAGTCTGTTATAGATTGAAGATCTAACTCCCAAGGTGACTGTATTTGGAGACAAAGCCCTTACAGTAATTAGGGTTAAATGAGGCCCTAAAGGTGAGGCCCTAAGCCAGTAGAACTAGCACCCTTATAAGAAGAGAAAGAGAAGGTGGCCTCTCTTCCTACGTCTCGCTTCTCTCCCCACGCTCCCCATGTGACCAGTAGTAAGGAGACAGCCATCTGCAGGCTGAGAGTCTTGCCAGAAACCAAATTTTGAGGCACCTTCAACTCAGAATTCTGGTCTGCAGAGCTGTAAGAAAGTACATTTGGTAGCTTAAGCCACCCCATCTGTTGTATTTTATTATCTCAGGGCTCATGGACTAATACCTAGGCACATAAAGAACCCACACATGATGATACCGAACGATATTTCTTTAGTGTCTAGAGCAGGAACTGTACACCTGCTAGTTCACCACTTTCTCAGAACTTGCTGCTTTACTTACAGCCAGTACTCAATAAACATGGGAGGTAACCAATAAGTAAGTACAAAGCACTTTATAGACTTTTGTTTCTTATGTCTTTCCTTGCCCTCCTATTGCTCTAGCTCTTTTAAACATACTATGTTTCATAATTCTACTTTTTCATACCTTAATGCTGCAGGAATATCAAGATGAGACGTAGCACCTGTTTATATCCTGTGTCTACCTTCAGCCAGGTAGTAGCTGTGATGCAGCAATTGTAAGCTTGGTCATGGCTGTACATAACTCTTGAGTTTTGTGCTTTATTCCCATTGAGTGTATTAAGCTTAGTTGACATTTAGAACATCTTCAAGCTTGTTTACATTATGATTCAATATTGAAATAAAAAGTTATGAATACAAAGAAAAGCCTAATAGCAAAGGTGGATATAAGGTTGATGTTTATAAAGCAAATATTCATTGACAGAGGAATTACTATAACTCTGTTTTCTTGTAAAGCAACAAGCAAGTACTTTTTTTTTTTTTTTTTTTTTTTTGCGGTACTAGGGATTGAACTCAGGGGTGTTCTACTTCCGAGCTACACCCCCAGCCCTATTTTTAATTTTGAAACCGGGTCTCACTAAGTTGTGGAGTGCCTCACTAGGTAGCTGAAGCTGGCCGCGAACCCGGATCCTCTGGTCTCAGCCTCCCGAATGCTGGGATTACAAGCTCGCGCCACCACGCCCGACTACAAGCAAGTACTTTTAACCCTTAAGAAAAGATGCCCAAGCCGGACGTGGTGGCGCACGCTTGTAATCCCAGCATTCGGGAGGCTGAGACCAGA
>PVLC010012586.1:0-11507 GCA_004027655.1 Graphiurus murinus
TCTTCACCAAATCGCACTCCTTGGAAGGTTCCTCCAAGAGCAACGCCAACGGCACCAAAGGGGACAGCCGGGGGGACGACCACCACCACGGCCACCACTCCAAACACAGCAAGAGAAGCAAGAGCAAGGAGCGGAAGCCCGAAGGCAAGCACAGGTCCGGCGTGAGCAGCTGGTGGGGCTCGGAGGACAACCTGGACAGTGACAGCACCTACCGGACGCCCAGCGTGCTGAACAGGCACCACCTGGACCACCTGGCCCACTGCTACCCCGAGGCGCTGCAGAGCCCCTTTGGGGACCTCTCCCTCAAGACCTCCAAAAGCAACAACGACGTCAAGTGCTTGGCCTGCGAGGGCCTGGCGCTGACGCCGGACGCCAAGTACATGAAGCGCAGCTCCTGGTCCACGCTCACGGTGAGCCAAGCCAAGGAGGCCTACCGCAAGAGCTCCCTGAACCTGGACAAGCCCCTGGTGCATCAGGAACTCAAGCCTTCCTTGCGCTCCTGCCACTACCTCCAGGTAAGGGCTCCGGCCAGCCACCGCTCCGTCCCGGGGTTGTCTGGGTTGACAGCATTGCGTGAGTGGCCGGCGAATGGCACGGCATTTGGAGTGTGTCTACACTTTAGGATGTCTAAATCAGGCTGATTAACACGGCCTCACCTGCTCCTGTGTTTGTTCAGATCTACTCTTAGCCCATTTTTTTTTTTTTTAATCGAGACAGAATACTTGTACATCTTTTTGGGATGTCATGTAGTAACTTGGTACATGATGTGGGGTGGATGGGGTGCAGTAAGAAGCATGTTGTCTCCTCAAACGTTAACCATTTTTATGAGATTTTTCAAGCTTTTCCTTCCTACTTATTTTGAGATGCACCACAGATGATTATTGTAACCAATAGTTACCCGACTGTGATTTTTTTTTTTTTTCAGTGCTAGGGATTGAACCCAGGGGCATTCTACCTTCTACTACACCCCCAGTCCTATTTTTTTATTCTTTATTTTTGAAACAGGGCCTCACTAAGTTGCAGAGGGCCTCACTAAGTAGCTGAGGCTGGCCGTAAATCTGGATCCTCCAGTCTTGGCTTCCCAAGTACTGGGATTACAAGTGTGCCTGGCTTGTGATTTTTTTAAGTTTTTTTTTTAATTGGTGCAATATAATTATATGCAATGGTGGAATTCATTGTGACATATGAGCACATGAACATAATATAATTAGCTCGGTTTTACTCCCTCCCTCTTCCCCTTCCTCATCCCTCTTTCTTCCCCCAGCTCCCTCCACTTCAATACTGGGCTCCCTTCTATCTTCATGAGTCCAGCTTAGCTCACTTAAGGCCATGTTCTCCAGTTCCACCCATTTTCCTGTAAATGACATAATTTTAATTGTGGATTATGCAGCTACAACTTTAATTCTTCTGGAAAGATGCAGCAGAGTGGTATGGCTGGTTCATATAGCGGTTCCATTCCCGACCTTTTGAGGAACCTCCCTACTGCTCCCCATGCGGTTGTGCTAATCTGCATTCCCACCAACAGTGTAGACATTGTCCTGTTTTAAGTATGCAAGACATAGTTATGAGCTGCAAGATGTCCCGTAGCACTCTCCGGATCCCACCCAGCCCCAGGAGCCACCTTCTGCTCTCTGTTTCTTGGAGTTCAACATTTTGTGGCTTGCCCATGAATGGGATTGTCAGGTACTTGGACTAGTGTATCTCCCTTAGATTAACACCATCCACGTTGCGGTAAATGGCAGGATCCCCATCTTTCTTGAGGCTGGACAGGATTCCGTTGTGTGGATAAACCACACGGGTTGCTCCACTTCCTGGCTGTTGTGAACGGTGCTGTGTGGTCTTATCGCAGTGTTGACAGGACACTCCGAGGTGACTAACCTGCTCTGCAGGTCCCCTCAGGCATCCCAAGTCTTCCTGTGGACCATCTCTCTAAGCATGGTGGGCCGTTCCCTAATGTCCCAAGGCTGAGAGATTTAGCAACAGCAGCAAGCACACATGACCCACAGGGATGCTGGTGCATTTGGAAGCTTCCAGGTGGCTTGCGCCTGCCCCTCATAAGCTGGTCTCCCGTGCTCAGCTGTGTGGTAGCAAACCAGCCATGGGAAGTGTGTCTGTCTCTGTGGGGTGCAGATGAGATGGATTTATCAAAGGCAAAAACAAACTGCAGATAGCGGCTGATGAGAGCTAGCATGCAGTGGAGCCCTGTACTTTATATAATCCCCTGCTCCATCTCCTAATCTAATCAGTGAGGATGCCAGGGGAGCACCAGCCCCAGGAGGCACCGAGGTCTGAGAAACCACCTCAGCCAACCAGTGGTGCCCCTAGGAGCACTTGTATGTCTCAGGATGTATCCCAAACCACAAACTGCCTGCCTAGGAGCAGGTGCTGTGGACACGCATTGGTTTAGAGAAATCCTTTTGGACGGAGAATAACAGTGCTAATGCAGGCTGAGTCATCAGGCGGCCACTTAATGCAAACGACAAACAACTGTGGCTGTTCAGAAGCCACGTGGCAGCAAGACATCCAGCAGCACCAGCTGCCCCAGCACATCATCCGGGGACCAGTGGTTCTGTTTTGAAAGGAGATGCTAACCGAACTCCTTGCAGAGACAGATTTATGCAAAGAGACAGTTTTGTGATTGGGTAGAAATACTTTTAGAGCAGTGAGAAGAGGCTAATCTTTTCTTGGAGTTGGCAAACCTTGATGACACCCGATTTTTCCTATACTTGCCTAGAAACCATGATTAGTAGGACCGGGTGGGGTTGGTTTACTCTTTGAGTTCATCATTGTGCGTACCTGGAAATCTCCAGTCCATTGTTCCTGGCCGCTCAGGACAGTGGTCAGCCATGCCATTTTATCTCTGGGTGCACCTGTCTGCAGCCAGCCTCCCCTGCCACCTGCTCCAGAGCCCTGCACACCTAGCTTCTGCCCGCCCTTCCCTCCTAATTACCCTTTCCTGCACCCTCCACTAGCCTGATTAATGCTTTAGCTACAGAAACTATCAAATGTGCATGGAGTGAACTCTAGAATAATGACCTGCCTCTTCCCCCAACTTAAAAACCATCGATTCAGGGCCAGCCTCACTCCATTCACCCCTAAACCCCCAGAGGCACATCGATACAAACCCAAACACTGCACAAGTATGACTTCAGTGGTCTCTCTTTATCTACAAAAGTCCACCCTGGAAGATGAGGGCTCCTTCTGAAATGTAACCATAATACATAAGCAGACACCCAAAAGGTCCTTCTTCAAAATCTTCAAGTACCTAAGCCTCTATTCAAGTCTTCCTGGTGTTCTGTGGCTTCTACTTAGCATTTGGGGATCAGGATTCAAGTGAGGTGCGTACGTGGGAACTGGTTGAATTGCCTCTTAGTTCCTTTTCATCTAGAGATTTCTTCTCCCTCTTCTGCACCCTTGATTTATTTTTAGTTGGTGGTCGTAGAGCCAGTGTGTTGGTCTGATAGGCTCCGTGGTCTGGGTTCCCTTCATAGACTCCTTCCAGATGTTTCCCTGGCCCTCATGTTTCTGCAGCTCTATAGCTGGCCACCTTGTCCTGGACTCCCTGCCCCCTGGCTTCTCATCTGTGTGTTGGTCACCTGATATTTTATAGTCATCAGCTGTATTCCCTGGCCAGCCTCCAGGAGCTCCCATGGTAGACACAGACCCCAATCTCTCCCCCTCTTTTGGGGGGTTTGCCCCTCTCTACCTGAGCAGATGTGGGGGAGGGCAGGTAGAGTTGAGCTTTGTCTTAGCAAAATGCACTTCCAAGCTTCAAGCATGATGTCTTTTTATAGTAACACAAAAAACAAAAATGGCAGCCCGCGATCTGAGGCTGTGAAGAGGTGATTCAGTGGAGCACGCATCATAAAGTGAAATCCCCCTGGTATTAGATAACACTGCCGCAAGACAGAGAGAAAGAGCCAACTGTCACCTGCCTGCCAGGGCCCCGGGGGCCGCACGTCTTGTGATGAGTGTCCTCCAGGCAGAAGTGGCCCTGGTGGCTTTTCAGAAGGACGGCACCTGTCTGGGACACCAGCTTTCCCTTCTTACTGCTTGCTGGGATAGCGCGTCCCAAGGTCACGTGGAGGGCATTGCAGCAGGAGAAAGGCTGGCCCCCCGCCCCTGAGGTGCACTGCTCTGTGTAGTGGGGACAGCCCCGAGACTGCTTCCTCTTCTCACTGTCCTCGGCTGGTCACGCGGGATCACCGTGGCAAGATTGATGAAGCCAGTCATCACAAATTATGCACCTGTCTCCCCGGGCTATTTGTGTCCTAGGACTCAGCTGAATTGATGTCCAGCATTTTCAAAGACGTCCTTACCGGGCTGTTCTCTCCTGTCGATTGCCTTCAACTTTGTGGTGGGAAGATAGAGTTTCTGGGCCCTGGTGAGCCCAGACTGTATTTCACAGCCGGGACACGGGGGAATGAAAGGAATTTGTCTATAGGTGCTCCTGCAAGAATGAGATTCAAAAGGGCAAGAAAGGAGAAGTAGGCATTCGAAAGGGCCACTTGTTCTTTTCACCTAACACAAGGGATTGGCAGCTGAGGGGAAGGGTTCCTTTTTATTTCCACCTTTGGCTCCTATGGAATATGTGGTTAACATTCCAGGAAGATCGTTGACTTTAAGTAGGTCAAAGCAGATGATAAGTGGAATTGAGTGGAAACGGCAGCCCACGTTCTTCTTTCACAAAGCTCTTATTCTGTGTTTTCTGCATCCACAGACAAGCCATATATGGCCACACTTTCCTTGAATGCGGCAGGAACGTGGGCAAGGGACAAACAGCCTCTGTGTCTCTTGCAGTGGCCCTCACTAACTGCTGGCCAGCCATGGGATTATTAGATTATAAACTAGTTCTGGTTTAGGGTTTTTTTTATTTTTTCTTTTTCTGTTTGTTGTGGTACTGGGAATAGAACCCAGGGGGCATTCTACCTCTCTGCCATACCCCTACCCTTTTTTTTAATTAATTAACTTATTTATTTGAAACAGTCTTGCTAAATTGCTAAGAGTCTAAATTGTTAAGTCTGGTCTTTAACCTGGGATCCTCCTATCTCAGCCTCCCAAGTACTGGGATTACAGGCATGTGCCACCATGCCGTGCCTGGCTCTCAGTTAGTTTTTTGAGGAGCCTGCAGACCATTTTCCTTAAGGACTGCACTAATCTACATTCCCAACAATAGCATCTGAGTCCCCCTTTCTCTGCATCCTCACCAGCATTTATTAGTTATTTTGTGCTTTTGGGCAGTAGCCATCCTGGGTAGGAAAAGGTGTTATCTCATGGTTTTGATGATTTGCATTCATTTACTCTCATTGGCCATTTGTATATCTTATTTCAGGAAATAGCTATTCAGGTCGTTTGCCTATTTTTTAATTGGATTTTTTTTTTTTTTTTTTTTTTTTACTATTGGGTTTTTCTCGGTTCCTCATGTACCCTGGGTATGAATTCCTTGTTGGATGGACAGTGTGTGAATGTTTTCTCCCACTCTGCATGTTGTCTCTTCGCTCTGTCGATTGATTCCTTTGCTGTACAGAAGCATCTTAGCCTCTATGTGTCCATTGTGGCTTTGTTTTCCTGTGCTTTGAGAGTCCTTTTCAAAAAATCATTGCTAATATCAATATCTTGAAGTGTTTGCTTTACATTTTCTTATAGTAGTTTCAAGTCTTACATTCAGGTCTTTAATCCACTTTAGGTTGATTTTTGTACAATGAAAATTATAAAACACTCATTTCATTGTACAGGGTGAGAGATGGCACTGGTTTTATTCTTCTGTGTATGCATATCCAGTTTTTTCAGCACCATTTATTGAAGAGACTGTCCTTTTTCCAGTGTATTTTTTAGCACCTTTGTCAACGATCAGATGGCTATAGATGTGAGATGTGTGAGTGTTCTGTCCTGTTTCATTGGTATATGTGTCAATTTGGCGGACTGTACCATGTTGTCCTGGTTACTAAGATCCTATAGACTATATTTCTTGAAATCAGATATTGTAATGCCTATAGCCTTGCTTTGACTCTTTGAGGACTTTCATGGTTCCAGATGAGTTTTAGGGTATTTCAATAGAGAATGCATTGAATCAGGAAATTGCTTTGGGTAACATCTTCATTTTAACAATAGTAATTCCTCCAACCCATGAATATGGAAAAACCATTTTTCCGTGTCTTCTTCAATTTCTTTCATCAGTGTTTTATAATTTTCATTGTAGAAGTTATTCACTTCTTTTTAAAACTTATTCCTAGAAATGTTTTTGGTGGCTATTGTGAATAGGATTTCTTTCTTGATTTCATTCTTAGCAAACCCTTATTGGTATATAACAATGCTGCTGATTTTTGCATGTTGATCTTGTATCCTACCACTTTACTGAATTCATTTCTCATTTCTGAAAATCTGGAGGAGCCTTCACGGTTTCCTATATATAGAATCCACCATTGGCAAACAGAGATACTTTGACTTCATTTCTTATGTTAATGCCCTTTATTTCCTTCTCTCACCTAAGTGTTGTAAGACTTCCAGTACTATGTTGAGTAAGAGTGATGAAAGCAGAAATCCTTGTCGTGTTGCAGGTATTCGAGAGAAAGCTTCCAGTTTTTCCCACTGAGTATGATATTGGCTGTAGGTTTTCATATACGGTCTGTACTATGTTGAAGTATACTTCTTCTATACCTAATTTGTTGAGAAGTTTTATCATGAAGTGATGTAGAATTATGTTGAATGCTTTTTCTACATTTATCGAGATGATCATATGATTTCTGCTCTCTGTTCTGCCCGCGTTACGTATTATTTATTGAATTACCTGTGTTGAACCACCCTTGCATTCCTGGGATAATTCCACTTGATCGTGGTGTCTGACCTATTTGCTGTGATTAGATCTGGTTTACTAATATTATGTTGAAAATTTCTGCATCAGGGTTGTGGATGTGTAGTTTTCTTTTTAGTTTTACTCTTGTCTGGATGTGGTATCAAGATGATGCTGGCCTCCTAGAATGAGTTTGAAAGAGGTCCCTCTCCCTCAGTTTTTTGGAATAGTTTCAGAATAATTAGTATTGATTATTTTCTAAAAGTTTGGTAAAATTCAGCAGTGAAGCCATTGGATGCTGGCTTTTTTTTTGTTGGGGATTTTTTATTTATTTTTTTCTTACTACTTATGCAATCTTATCACTTGTTATTGGTCTGTTCAAGTTTTTTATGTTCCTTGTTTCAATTTTGATAATTCTGTGTGTCCAGACTTCTAAGTCTTCTGGGTTTTTTGGCATATAGCTAGTCATAGTAGTCCCTGATGATCTTTTGTATTTCTATGATACTAATTGCAAGATCACCCCCATTTTCACCTCTGATTTTATTAGACTATTTTTTCTTAATTACCCTAACTAAAGTTTAGTTGATTTTTGTTTATCTTTAAAAAAAAAAAAACTATGATAAGGGTTCCCCTAATGAACTTGGTGCTTTTCTATTGCTGTTTTTAGAATTGCCTTTGTTGTTGTTCTTTTGACAGTTTGACTATATTATGCTTCATAAGGTTGCTTGTTTTGGTCAAAACTTTTGGGGGTCTTTTCAGACTCCTGAATCTGAATAGCCATATCTTTCCCCAAATTGGGGAACTTTTGTTGGTTATGCTTTCTGTGCGTTTCCCTCATCTCCTGGAACATGCTTAATTCAAATATTGGCTTGCTTGATGTGTCCCAAAGCCTCACAGGCTTGATCCATTCTCTTCACTTTTTTATTTTGTCTGACTGGGTTATTTCAAAATATCTGTCTTCAAGTTCAGAAATTCTTATTTCTACTTGGTATGATCTGTTGTTGAGGCTTTCAACTGCATTTATACTTCACATGTTGGGTTTCTTAAGTCCAAAATTAAATTCCTGTTTGTTCTTTATAATGATCTCTCGATATTTGCTGAATTCTTCATTCATATTATAAATGGTTTTCCTATCTTTGTTGAACTCTCTGTGTTCTCCTATATCTCGTTGAATTTCCTTAGGATTGTTATTTTGAATTCTCTCTTGGGCAGCTCATTAATTTCCTTGTCCTGAGGACAGTTTCAATGTCTCTTTGGAGCTGTTTCTGTACCTTTTCATTCTTCTTCGGTCCCTTGGTTGATGTTTGCACATCTGGCAAACTGTCAGATGATCTTGACAGTTCTCCAGCTCTCAATTGTCAAATTGTCTCTGCTGGTTTTTTAGTTTGGCTTTCACCTATGGTGTCTGTTCTGCACACTCTGTTGGCTTTGATTCCAGGTGGACACAGCAGTGTGTCCTCCGCAGAACTTCTTCAGCTATAAAGGATGGCTTTGGACCTTGGTAATAGGTGGAGACCCCATCAGTTTCTCTGGACCGCTCAGGATCAGAGGCAGGGAGCAGCATGCAGTGAAGCTCCTGCTGCAATGCAGTGCACCCGAGGGCACAGGGCCACTTCAGTGGGCCTGCCTAATTTGATCTTTATTGATCAGCTCAGTAAACAAGACACAGCCTGCTGTGTGGCAGGGATTATAGCCATGTCCCTGTGTCAACTCCCCTCTGGCAGGGGTCTGACACACTCAATAAAGATCTTAGTGAGGGAGTACATGTGTCCTGTAGTGTTCCAGAGGACATTCAGGAATTGGTGGAATCAGACTACAGCCTTCCTGGCCCTGGAGGTGCCAAATTCCACAAGTTCCAGCAGGGTGGGTGGGAACACAGGCAGGCCTCCAGCCCTCTGACCTCCTAGGATTGCCACCTGTTCAGGAAGGTTGGAACAGGGGCCCGGAAGCCAATTCCAACTCCATAAATCCAGTAATTTGAATGAGCTTCTCCAGGCTGTTTCTGAATTAGTAGTTTTAGAGGTAGGCGTGAGAAACACTGTCATAGTTAGGTGCCTGACCCCGGGTGTCCAAGCCTCACTGGACTAAAAGCCAGCTGCCTGGCCAGTTCACTCCACGTGAAGTGTGCATGGGGCTTGAAGGGAGGGCTGCTCTTGTGAGCCATCGAATGTCACAGAACTTCTCTCTCTATGACCCGGGCATCAAATGCCATAGTGCTTGGGTAGTGGCTACTAACTTACAAAGTGGTGGTCAGCAGGACAGTGGGAAGAACAGAAAGGCCCAACAGGAGTAGCTGAGGTGGGTCCCGGTCTACCAATCTCGGGTTTTACACAACTCGGGCATGGTGAGGCCAACAAATCAGGATTCACCTCTCAGGGAACACACAGCAGGGGCTCATCTCACCCCACGGGGCCATGCAGGCAGCCCAGGCCCAGTCAGGAGGCTGAGAGCGTGGGGGAAGGTGCAGGAGGTCTCTACTGAAGTGCCAATGGAGAACAGCGAGGAGGAAGGAGCCACTCAGGATCGGCGTTCCGATGGTTTCAGCAGGCTCTGGGTCTGGCGCTGTCCTTGGCCAGCTGGGGCGGGGGACAGAAGTCCAGGTGTTGGGACCCCCCAGGAGGTGAGTGGGTGCCTGGGGAGGGTGAGACCATAGGCTGGTTGCCCCCTGTCCCTAGAAATTGGCCAGACCTTGGAGAGGCCCTGCCTGCAGGTTCCAGAGGTCTAAACATGGAAACAGAGGAGGCGCATAGACCCACGTGAGGGAGGCAGGCTCCACCCAAGCAAAGCAACCCCCAGACACTGTATTCAAGTGACAAGTGTGTGCCCTTGCTACTTAGCAGGGGAGCACACACAGCAAGCGCTGTAGCCAGCGTAACTTCCAGACAGAGGTAAGTGCCAGGGCTCATGCAGCATTTTTTCTCCCTGGGGTCATCCCCGGTGCCAGGCCAGGAGTCCTCCCAGCCCTCTGTTTCCGTAAAGAGCAGGTGTGAAACCTTGGCCCTTCCTCCTCACTTCCGGCTTCACAGCACAAGTCTCTTTACCTGCTGTGTCTCCACGAGACCCAGAATCCTCATGTGCGGAGACCCTGCGGACACCCTGGCTTTGGGTGCTCAGTCCCCGGCTTGAGCTGACTGCAATTGGACAGTCTTCCTCTCTCCTGAGCTCTTGGCCCTTTGCTGAGCTGCATTGAGGCTTCCAAGTTAGAATACTTTTAAACACAGGATCAGGCCATTTCGTTTCATTAAAAAAGAAGACAGAAAAAAAACAGAGATATAGAAAAAAAGATAGAGAACCAAGCAAAAGGAAGGGAAAGAAATATTGGCCAAGGGAGACTAGATTGAGCATTAGGAACTCCAGGACTGTGCTGAGCAGAGCGCCTCTCCACGCCCTGGAAGACGGTGCCCCCACACATCTGCTAGGATCCAGCACATCTGTGGAAGTGAGAGCCAGGCCCCACATTGCCGCAGAGGGCAAACAAGGGCGTGATTCCCAGACTGCTTTCAAGTCTGGCCTCCTTCCCCAGACCCCGTCCCCTGTCCAGCCCTCCACCCACACCAGTCCCCACCAGCCCGCTCTGCTCTCCCCTCTGGGCCTGCAAGTACACAGCCGCCATGCTCATGGCCCTCAACCCCATCGCCATGTGGCCCACAGGCACCGCCCCGCTCAGCTGAAAGGACCTTTCCGTGATGTGCGCTCAGCTCCTGGAGGCCGGCACGTCCGTACCACGCGTTCCCCAGCCCCTCACGTTTGTAACAGACTCATGCAATTATTCACACACTTTCCTGCCTGCATAACAACTCTTAAACTTACCAGACTGAGTGTCCCTTTATTTTATTTTATTTATTTATTTATTTATTTATTTATTTATTTATTTATTTAATTTGCGGTACTGGGGATTGAACTCAGGGGCATTCTACCTCTGAGCTATACCCCCAGCCCTATTTTTTTTGAAACAGGGTCTCACTAAATTGCGGAGTGCCTCACTAGGTAGCTGAGGCTGGCCACGAACCCAGATCCTCCAGTCTCAGCCTCCCAAATGCTGGGATTACAAGTGTGCACCACCACGCCCGGCTCTGAGTGTCCCTTTATAAAGCAATCATTTCACAATGTTCCCCGACTGCTCCAAAGTGAAATTCACATGTACTTTCCTGCACGCAGCTATTTTGGAAATACATATATATGAAAAGAAAGTAATTCTCCTTCATTGTTTGGTACTATAGCTTGAACCCAGGGCCTCATGCAGGCTAGGCAGGCACTCTACCACTTCTGAGCTATACCCCCACTCTGGAAAGTAACCTTTAGCCCAAAGTATGTTAATATGAAAAGGTCCGGGCACAACAGTAAATCCATACAGAATGAAGATCCTGATGTTTGTCTGTGGGTAAAGATTCACTGAAGCTGAAGAGCTGCAAATTACCCCAAGAGGGGACTGTGGTGACAGCTCAGATGCCACCAGAGGCTTCGCCAGCCTGCCGGGATGTTTGGAAATGGTAAATAATTCCTGGTAATGCACCAACAAAGCAAAGTGCTCTCTTCTCTTGATTTACATAATATTTAGTTCCCCCCCCCCAAAAAAAATTCATTGCTCAGGAAAACTGCAAAACACAAAACAAAACAAAAATAAAAACCCTCAGGTTTTTATGTGAAGCCTAGTTAGGTTCAAGGCCCAGGCAATTACAGATGGAAATCTGACCCCAAATCAGGAGTCAGCCAGTTC